>OX637534.1:35239957-35462457 GCA_951800035.1 Linnaemya tessellans
ATTAAAACTGCATTTTGGCTTGATCGG
Source organism: Linnaemya tessellans (assembly GCA_951800035.1). Taxonomy (NCBI): domain Eukaryota; kingdom Metazoa; phylum Arthropoda; class Insecta; order Diptera; family Tachinidae; genus Linnaemya; species Linnaemya tessellans. The sequence goes on from OX637534.1 coordinate 35,239,985, forward strand.
CTCTGGCAAGGGCTGTGGGAGAAACATTTCACCTTTATCATAAAACTCTAAAAATAAATGTTTGGGATAATTATATATAAAATAAAAAAAAATTTTATAGGGTCGTTTAGGGGGCAAAGGGAGAGGAGCGGGTAGGGCAGAGTAGTACCAGGATACGTCTCAGCTTCGCCATTAAAGCTTAAAAATGTTATTTTTAAGGAACGAAGACTTAAGTAAAACAATTTGTTAAATTATTACACTATTTATGCATATAATAACGCCCAATAAAGAGGGCGGGGTCCAAAAATGATTTTTTTTTTATTTATCGCTCCAAGTTTAACGCGTTAAGGCTTCTTTAATATAAAAATATATCATTTGCTTAACAGAATTACAAAAAAACTTTAAAAATTATGTTGTATTTTAGAGGGTGGTTTAGTTCTTCTTAGGGGAACTTTTTTCCCTCTTGCCCGATTTAGCCCATCTCCGAACTTAACCTGTGCTATCCTTCAAGATATATTTGTACCAAATTTCAAGAGTCTAGCTCTTTTCGTTTGGACTGAATCGTGATTTCCACAGACGGACGGACGGACGAACATGCTCAGTTCGTCTGATCACTGATCAAGAATATACATATATACCTTATGGGGTCTCAGATGGATATTTCGCTGCGTTACAAACGGAATGACAAAGTGAATATACCCTCCATATTCTTTTTTGCAGGGTATAAAAACGTATAGAATTTAACTACAATTGGCATTATCTTGCATAGTTGTATTCAGGGCACACTGATACAGGTAAGAGCGGTTTTACAAAAATAAAAACCTACATGTATTTTGTTTTTGTGAATTCTAATTCAAACGTCAGAATTAATTGTGTAGAGCAAAGCAAAACGAAAAAGTACAAAAACAAATTATACAAGTTTGTTTTTACATTTGCTCTTAAGTGTTTTATGTATGTAAATATGTAAAGAAATTTTGACGTTTGTATTAGAATTTCTCCCAAAAACAAAATAACCGTATGGGCTATCGCTCCTACCTGTATCAGTGTGCCCTGGTTGTATTTAAACCGTAATTTTTTGATGTTTTTACTGACAAATATGTAGTCGCAAGACAATTTTCAGTGAAGAATTTATATTTGGGCTGTCACAAAAATGGTCTATTAACACAGTTATGAATTCGCCCTGGTAAGGGGCAATATAACTTCGTATTGTACAATCATATCGCCAATGTGTATGCCATATTCAGAGGTGGCACAATATATTGAGAGAAACTTTTGATTTTTATAGTACAATCCAAAAGCAGTGCAATATACTGTGAAATGTGTTGGCAACATTGTACAATAAAAAAAAGGTTTTCATCACTCATGTGCACATATGTAGCTAAACATACATATTTATTTATAATTAATTAGTAATAAATATTTTTGTTGATGTGTTATAGCCACTTAAAATTTTTTTTATATTTTAATGTTATGAGCTAGTGAGGCTACGTTTTTATATAAATAAAACAATTTATTTTATTTCATATTCCCGACGTTTCGTCAATTATTTGTTGACTTTATCTAGGGTTTTGGGAAATCTATTTAATAATTAAAAACATAAGATTATTATATTGTACACTTTCGCTTATTATAATGGGAACTTACAATAATTTGTTTATTATAATTTACATATTAATTTTTTAAATATGTTTTTATTAACAATGCTATGGTTTTCTATTTCATATAAACACAAATTACAGCTTAAAGCTTTTTCACAGCTTTACTCAATAGCTAACTTATAATTAGTGCTTATGTTGTCCGTATCATCTTTTAAATTCATCGTCCTTTTCCTTTTTTGTTGAATTCTTAAACTTTCTATAGTGTATATTTTCTTTTCAATGTTTTCCTTCTCTAGTATCTTTACATTTTTAAAATCAGCAGTGTGATTGTTGTCCAGTATGTGTTGTGATAATGCTGTTGAGTGTTTCTTCTTTTAGTCTCATTTCTAAGTTTCGTTTCGTCGTACCTATGTATAACATATCACAGCTGTTATTGTTATTGCCATTGCATTTTATTTCGTAGACTACATTATTTTGTTGTTCCTTATTTATTGGCGCTTTAATTTTTGAAAATATTGTGTTTATTGTTTTGTTAGGTTTATATGAAATAAAATAAATTGTTTTATTTATATAAAAACGTAGCCTCACTAGCTCATAACATTAAAAGATAAATAAATATTTTTATTTTAAATTGAACTAAAACTTTTAATAAATGCAACTTCGCAATTTACTAGTCCATATGCTTTTGTTTTGCTTATAGGTTATGTTCACTTTTAATTGTAAGAAAATTGCGCCATATTTTATTTGAAAATGTTGTGCATAATATAGGACAAAATGGAAATAATAACACGATTAGTTATACAATTATATTGTATAATGGATGGGCCGCTGTAGAAATTTTTGGGGTCTACCAAGTAAAAATTAAAACTTTTTAAATTTACCGTACAAACATATAAATTACCTGCTTACCTTTCGGAGGACTAAATTACCGTACAATACGGAATGTTTTGTTATCGATGATAACAGCCAAGATCCGCCAGTACGTTGGGATGGCTATGCTAACCAGACCAGCTGGAAGCATTACAATTTTCAAATGAAATAGTAGAAATACGAGGTTACCATAAGCAAAATAACTTCATTTGATGGCTTTGTTTGCTAAGCTTAATTATTTCCACAGCTTGTCAATGCCATTGTCAAAACACCGAGCGAAATTTTTTTTTAAAAAACTCCGCTTAGTAACTGCACGTTACGATGTAGTGAAAATCAGCGGGAAGTTGCCTTTAGGGTCAACAGTTTTCCAAATTTTTTTCTGTTTGAGTGAAATAAAATATCTATAAAAGCGCTTCTCGCCTTGAAATACTAAATAAATTATATACTCGTAATTTTTTTAAAGCAAAAAAACATAAATATACACCCCATGATAATTTTTCCCTAGAAATTTTTCCCTTTTCCCTAAAATTGCAATCATGAAAAATTTCTCGTGAATGATTTCACGCTAAAATTAAATTCACGTGATCGCGAATGATTTTTTTTCCCGCGAGTTTTTTCCCTTTAACCCTTTACGGCGTCATGTTGTATTTCTGCAACATACCCTTAAAGTAGGTGTAAAAATATTATGTATGATATTATTCCAATTTAAGGCGATGTTGCAATTCGGCAACATAGCAGTCTGGCGGCATAAAAACTAATAAGCTTTCTAGACAGTAACGGTTTCGTATATATTTCATTCAAGTGACACCTGTCTACAAGTCTGTTGCGCGCTCTCAGTTTTATTTTTGCAAAAATTATTTTTTGAAGTAATAGTGATATTTGGCTATTGAAATTTGTGTGAGTGAAAGGTAAGAGGATTTATTTGAATAAAAATTATATGTTTTCTTGCAAAAACAATTTCTTTTACGTTATATGCTGATTTTGGTTTGTTGTATATATGCAACATTGCGTGTTGAGGTAAAATATTTTACTATTTTTCTACTTTGTAAATGATTATTCTTCAGTATCAAAATGAGCCGTAAATTGCATAATATAACTACTAAGGACTTAGAAATTATTCTATCTCAATGGGATTTTTTTCGACAATTATTACACATCAATACCACTTATAGAATACCTTTCCAATCGCGGAATTTTGGCCTTGGGCACCATAAGAAGAGTACGTATTCCAAACTGCAAGCTACCAGATGAAAAAAATTTCAAAAAGGAACCGCGCGGTACGTCAGTAGAACAAGTTGGTGACTGTAATGGAACTGACGTAGCTGTTGTTGCTTGGAGAGACAACAAAATCGTTACTCTAGCATCTAATTTCGCAGCAAAGAACCCAACATCTGTAGTGAGAAGATGGGACAAGAAAGGGAAGCAGTATATTTCTGTTGAACGACCCTTTATAGTGGCAGAATATAACCGGCATATGGGTGGAGTGGACCTTTTAGACTCCGTTATGGGCCACAATAAAATCAAACTTCGTAGTAAACGCTGGTATCTACGCATTTTCTACCATTTGTTAGACATGACTGTTTGTAATTCCTGGCTTTTATATAGGCGAATAAAGTCTGAGAACGGCAGTTCCAGCAAAACTCTCAACTCCGCAGAATTTAGACTAAATATTGCTGAGACCTTATGTAAATATAAGACCGTAAATCGCTTAAAACGTGGGAGTGATGTTGAATGTCTCATTCAAAATAAAAAGAAAAAAGGGCCAGCTCAACACGTTCCTCCAAAAGATGTTAGATTGGACCAATATGGGCACTGGCCAGTTTGGGTCGATAAACGTATGAGGTGCAAATTTCCAGAGTGCAAAGGCTATACGCAAACATCTTGTGAAAAATACGGGACTAGTTTGTGCTACAATAAGCAAAACAATTGCTTTAAAAATTTTCACACTCTTTAGTTTGTACACCTTAATTTTTTAGAGCTATTTTCGCAATGTTGCATTTCTGCAACATATACTATTTTTCAATAAACAACAAGTTAACAATTAATAAAAATTTTTCTATTAATTTTTTCGTTAATAATAACCTATTTACCACCTAGTAACAAAAAAGTAACGAAATTGGTTTTCATGCGCTGTAAAGGGTTAATATATTCACTTAGTTTTTGGTGGGGAATAGAGTAGAAAATGTAAGTATCTTCTATTATAATTCGAAAATTAGAGTTTGCAAATTTTATTTTAGTGGCAAGACCCGTTAATAAGACTTTGTTAAAGTTTGTCTTTGTTAAAGTTGTTGCTCCAATTCTAAGATTAAGAATACTTTTAATTTGTTTTCTCTATTTTTCAAAATGTATCTATATTATTTGACTACTAAATATTTAGCCATACTTTTTTTAATTTTTTTAAATTATTGCATCAACTTAAATTATTCAACACAAATTCTTTGATATTTCATGCTTCTTCTTTTTTTTTTGCATTCACTGAGAACTGATAGCGGGAATAATTTCTTACGGGAGATTCACGATACCAGTTTTCCCTTCGAGGGGAATAAAAATTTCCTGTGAACGAAAATTCCCCTTGTTATTCACGATAGGGGTGATACATTTTTTTTAAATAATGTTTAACGAAAACGCTTTAAGCATTTAAAAGAAAAAAAATTATAAAATACTGCATTAGCTCCATAGCTGTACCACTCTACATGCTCCCAAATTGAGGTAAGGATAAACACATGTCTAAAAGACCTGCGTGGTATTGAAATCGGTGTAGGCAATTGTTTCTCAGGGAAGGCGCTATAGGGGTAGAATCTACGTTATATATGGAAACATCAATTTAAAAAAAAAAAAAAAAAAAAACAATTAAAGTCATATATTTAAATGCTGGCACACCATTTTTATCCTGCTCCATGTTGACTATTATTGTCATGTCATAGTATATTTTGAACATATGCCGTTAATAAGAGGTACTTTTCAGATTTTTTTTAACAATGCCTTTTCATTCAACTTTTAGAAAATGAAATTTTTGCCATTGGTTCTTTTTCGAAAAGAAAAACAAAAGATACTCTTAAAAATTGTTACACTTCATACATTTTATTATAGGCACTTTTTGTGGAAATTTGCAATTATAAGGTAGAGTTTATAAAATGTGTTTTTGGAGGACAAAAAGGTGCAAAAAGGGTAACAAAAATGTTCTAAATATTTAAAAAAGAATGTACTCGTAATTGACAAATTTTCTTGTATAATTGAACATTTTCATTAAAGACACACTTTTACGATTAATCTGGCATTTCCTGAAAGCACGTACATACATGAAAATGTGCTTTTTGAAAAAGTATTTGTTTCACAAAATTGTTTTTCATTTAATATATTTCTTGGAAAAAGAACTTTTGTTAAATGGTGCTTTTAAGAAATAGTACCTTTGGAAATATTTTTGGAAGTGATACTTTTGGGAAAGGCAATTTTTAAAAGACAAGTTTTACAGATTGGACCTTTTTAAAAAGTACGTTTTAAAAAATAGGGCTTTGCTTCAAAAACAAAATGCTACTTTTGCAAATGGTACTTTTATGTAATATAAAAAGGTGTGAACGCAATTAAATCAATATCCAACCAAGTACCACATCAAGCAAAGCCCCGTCCGGCTAGTTGCTAGTTGTACATATAAAGGATAATTTTCTAACGACTTTAAATTTCAGTAAAACAAATTGTGTATGCGAGCGCTATTCAGAAAATTTTGTTATTCATTTAAAACTCCCATTAATGACATTGTGAATGGGATATAACGTCATAGAAAAGTTAGCAGAGCTCTCGCTTTAGTTTCACATCCGAAATGTCCAGTTTTCCATAACTTTGGTGCATAAATAGCGGTAAATTTGAGCGATAATATTGTCTTACAGGGGTTTTTCGCATAGACTTGTGACTAAAGGAAACGTCACAATAACGGTGTACGAACGTTCGTTGGGGCATGAACTGTGCGACATGTCCTGTTGAAACCTCGCCATTGAAGATTACGGTCTGGTTAATGTCGTTCTCAAAGAAATATGGACACTCCCCTATGGTACGGAGCATTATTTACTGAAAAAATTTGCTCACATTTATCCACCACACTGTAAATAGTCCTTAAAGTTTGGAAGCTCCAATTGAATAACACTTTATTTTTATTTATAATCAGTTAAATATACTCATGAGTTGACATAATATATAAAATTGACATAATAATAAAAAGCCAGCGTCGGGCTACTTAGTAATGCACGCCATGGTGCTGCTTTAATATCTGTTGTCCATTAGTTCATGCATCGATCAACGGGAAGAGGCAGCCAGGCAGGCGACCAATAAAACAATTAATATCTTCTAACAATCACAAGTATTGTGGCCTTAAATCACTTGAATTCGATTATTTAATACATGAACGAATATATTCGATGAATTAATGAATGGACGAACCAACAAGATATGATCACATTTGTATACATCCACGTATATAAAGAAATTAAACTGCAACAACAGAATTGAACGAAAAAGTAATCAAAAGATTTATATTTAAAACATGTACTGCAGTGAAAATATAAAGCTATAATTTAGCGATAGGCGTAGATAGAAGAAGGGAAAGTATTCGGAATAAAAAACAAATAGAAAAAACATTAAAAAATTACAAATTGCAGTAGATAATTTTTCAATTAACGTTTTAGTACATCAACCGGAAACGTAATTAAAATGATGTTGGTTGTGCCGACGTATCATTGCCGGTGTTTTTTATTTTTGCGGTAGTGATTTGATTTTGTTCGCCACCTTTAAGTATTTTTTATAAAGCGGCATTAACAAATAAGCGTTTCTATACGAAATTTATGTGCTAAATAAAATATTAAATGTAGCGAGAATTTCAAGCGGCAATAATGATCTAGTCGGACTCTTAGAACCATGCAATAATTTTATTTAGAGATTTAGTTATTTTCAATTAAATTTTTTTTGCAATCGGCTACATAAACAAATGCACTTTTTTTACTTTAGGTAAATTCGCACGTTACTAGACGTTTATATGTATGTGCAATTAATATGTTGCCTATAGAATAAAAAAGGTTAACAAAAAATAGTGCAGCATGCTAAACATGCCTTTGACTATTTTTTAATTTTAATAATAACAGCATTGCAATAACACTGTACAACACACAAAAAAAAAATTACAAGGTCCGACCTAAAAATTTTGATAGAGGAGACAAAAAAAGACTCGTGTATCGGCGTTTTAAAAATTTACATCTGAATTTAATTTTAAGGTGCATTAAAGTTTCCCAGCTCTGGCACATTGTTATTGTTAATCGGCATAAGAATCCATGTGATCCTTACATTTTAGGTACAAAATGTGTTCAGCAAACATTTTTGTAGAATATACGGAGAACATTTTTGTAGAATATGTTAACCCTCTGAAAATTAAATTTAACTATAGAAATTTGCGTTGCGGCTGAGTTGCAACCACAAATTAATAGTTCGTTATCAGTAATTACAGTTGGTCCATCAAAAAAGCGATTCTACTCAACTTTTCGAGTAAATGTTCACATATTTGTTTAAGAAAATATTCGGATGCAACCACAAGAGTTTTTGTCATAATTTCATTGGGAGGGATGTACTTGACGCATTGACAGCAAAATGTGAATTTGTTTCAGTTTTATTGGGCTTACCCATCGTAGACCCCCGTTGAGTCTCTCATAGATCCCTGGAGTCCACTAGGACAATGCTGGCACATCTGATCTAAACTGAATAATAAAAGGATTATTTTATATTAAATTGAATTAAGATTCATAGGCTAATTGTTCGAAATTTGTTTTTAAATCTCAGAAAGACATGATAAATATTCCAAGGCACAAAGGAAAGTCAACATCAGTTTTATTCAACTTACACAGCAGAGCAGAACAGCTGTTTTCGAAAGACGCAACCCTTTCATCATCAGTGCTCATGTGTATTGTGTTTGTCACCAAAAAGGATTATTTGCCGAAAACAAAATCCAGAGCGATCGAAGCTTTACTATATATAGATCTGGCTGTAGTTCTTCGCAACTTCAAAATTACACGAAAACACGGTTATGTCAAAGTCACGTTAAATATATAAAAATAGCATTCACGTCTACTTCTGTGCTAATTCCAAAAACTTACTGCCGATCATGCGCACCTTACGTCAGACGGGTGTGCGATATCCATCTCTGGTTTAGACATCCAGTAAGTTCTATTACGCGTAATCCTAATTAATTTCGTATAATTTTGCTGTCTTTTATCTCAATATTCAGACAAAGAATACGTGGAATATTAAAAGGTATTGAGTTTTATTGTTTGCAAAATTCATCTTTTAATAAAAATTATTGTTGGTATATACGAGTATGTAAAATCACAACCAATCAAACAATGATTTTGTCAAATGTCATATGGAATAACAAATCGTGATTAACGACTTCATTTACTAATCAGACACGAAATATTTTCAAAATATAAATAACAATGAATGTTATTTTGTTGAAGGTTAAGTGGAAGATTAATAAGTGTTTTCAAGTTGCAAACATAAACCACGAGTACAGTTTATGTGCCAGAAAATGCCAGCATTCGCTTAGGGAAACATATTTCGGTACACGAAGTAAAATTAATATATTGCAATATTAATTATTTATTACTGGTTAATGGTTTAATGTGTAGAAAGACCTTAAACATGAATTTTATAACTTAACAGCAAAAATTAAAAACACAATAGAAGCTTTAGTCGTCAATTGCTTGTAAAACCTTTATTTTTGGCACTATTGCATTGAATTTTTGTGACGGGGTGTATTTGTGTGAAATGCGGGTTGGGGCCATGACACGAACAGTGTTGCAACTTTGGACCAGCAATGGCAAAAGCCAAGTTCAGAAGCATCGAAAAACCACCAGAGCACAAATATGCGCTAGAGTCGGTATTATTGAAGCTTTTAATTTGATCATTTACACCTCTGCAAAATTTATTTGTTAGAACATTTTTATTTATTTTGAGTTGCAGAAAGAAAAAGGTGTTAATTGCATTGCATAAAAATATCAAAATCTAACATAAAATATTGTCCCTATAAATTTTAAAATGCCCCGCTTAACAACAGAAAGCATTAATTTGCTAAGCTTGTGAAGGTTTGCAAATATGATTGTTGTAAATGACGGTCGGTTCCGAAACGCCTTATAAGAAACCAATTTATTGCCTTCAGACAAGTTATATACGAGTATAATAAAGTAAATTATTTTTTCTTACAGCTACTCGTACATACTTTCAAGTTTTTGCCGTTGGTGTTGTTATTCGTTTGCGATTGATTGAAATTAATCTCCATCCAAGTCAAAAGTATTAACGAAAATAATAATAATAATATTGAGATTATTTTTACAACAACAGTTATCGTTTTAAACAGATGTTGCCTTGTATGACACCTACAAGTTCGCAGCAACAATTGGCTGGCAATTATTATTGATTTAAAAATATTTCATTCGTATATATTACTAAAAATGGAATGAAAGTCTTTTACACATATTCAGTTTTTAATTCAACACAAATTCCAGTCAATGTATAAAACGATTGTAGATTCGTGTATAATAAGGGTACTCACACACAGCAAATTCTACAGTGTCGGAACAAAATCATATAAAATATTTGCTTGTTTGACCTTAACAAATATAATTTAAAGGTTAAATTTAATTAAAGAGCACTGGAGGCGGGACTGAAGTTGAAAAGAAAGTGTAATAAAAAGAAAGAGAAGTGTATTTTAAAATAAAGTAAGGTCAAGCTTTTTTAAGTCAAGATTTATTTCAATAATAAGCAGAGAATTTCAACAAATAATTATGTATGTGCATACTAGGATACTCAATCGGTCAAGAGTTAATGGGTTAAGCGATTAATTACTATCAGATTGATTGATCGACTAATTTGAAATTGCTTATTTTCGATTAACATTTAAAGTGGTTAATTTCAGTCGATTAACCGAATAGCCGATTATATTATAACATATTTTTTGTGTTTTTAATTATCTGTTTCGTCCCCTAAAATGGGTGTTTTTTATAGAGTCACAAGTTTAAGTCATAAGAAAATATATATTTTTAATATCAATGAAACGGTCTTTATCGGAAAGAAAATCTTATGAAATTAATGTTTAAATATGATTTCTGCCTCCACGACTAGCGCGTAGAAGGCGCAATCTGGAACACCAATTTTCAACAACTAAAAAAATCTTTCATAAAATGGAAGGACACAACCCCACTTGCTGAATTGATTGATTAGCATCACCTTCAATGCTTTCCTGTACAGCGGCTGCAGCTTCTTCAGTGCGCACTATTCGGCGTCTCACGGTATGCACATTATCAGTAGGGTTGCCGTTGAAAATTTCGAGAAAAAGTGTCATAAAAAGGGTATTTAAGAAAAAAATTGCCAAGTTTTTTATGAACAAAAAATAACATTTATTTCAAAACAAAAACGAATTTTAACAATTAATTAAATACATTAATATTTGTCCATTTTCATTTATTTTGTAAGAAATATAAACATATGTGAATATGAAATTAAATGAAAATCTAACGAAAAATCAGTCCACACATATTATTTAATATATATAAGAGCTTCTCGCTGCCAAAACTTAAGATGAAACACATACATAGATCAGGGCATACTCACAGTTGATTATCACTTTATTTTACATAAACTTTATACATACATATGTATATATGTACTTATATTGTTATGCATGGAATATGACAGTTGCATAAAAGTCAGTTGTTATAATAATATCACATGCAATCTTTATATGAACGTTCACAGAACTCTTGTTGCATATTAAGTATAACATACATACATAAGTATATAAAAGCTAAGTGTACTGAGAAGTTTCGGGAGGAGTATTGGAACAGTAATTCATTTTCAGAAAGGGTCAAAAAGTGGCATAGTGAAAATGATACAAATGTGTCTGAGTTTAACGTCAGTACCTGCCGTGCGGCCCAAACTGACAGTGGTCTTAGCACCGGGTGAATACAATGCGTCTACCAACGCCCCCATCCGCAACAGCTGTCACCCATGAGTACTAATTTGAAACCATGTATTTGGACATGGCTTCCCCTTGGTTAGGAGCGGAGCCCATCTAAAACTCCTTCCGATCTTTGGATCACGGCACCCGGTTGCAATGCAACTCCACACTGAGCTAACGCTCTCCCCGCGATTTGGGTTTCAACACACAGCCACCACGATGCTCCCCGAGGGGCCACACCATTGCCGGGCAGAAACCAAGGTTCCTGGGGCTCCCGACACCCGTGGTACCAGATACAAGTCTCCGGTCAGACCCCGTAGCCGAAACTACTACCAGTTGAACTCCAAACAGTTCGGGACTGGTGGCCCACCACCACAAGCAACAAACATCAACATAAATGGCACAAACAACACACACCGACAATTAACAGCCGCCCTCACGGGCGACACGTTGCTCACATGTGTGTGGACAGCAGGACATAACTCACAAAAGAAGACAACACGCAACAGTTCCCCTCACGGGTGAACAAATGGTCTAAAACGACTCAGCAGCCAAATCAAAACGTCAGTCAGAATCAAGTCATAGCCAGGGTAGCAAACTTCACACTGAGTCAGTTGCCACGCGCCCATACACACCGCTACAAATCCCCCCAAACATCCCCGAGGGGAGAGAGTGAGGGGACCCATAGCGAGTGCAAGGACCGCAGAGCAACCGCCAGTCACCAACAGCAGGGAAATACGCCTACACCTCCACACCACATCAGGCCGCAACAGCTCCGCAACTCGTGGACAATTATGGCAACACCATGCGGACGTCGGTCGCGCAAATGCCCAGACAGAGGTCTACCTCCGCTACTTCCGTCTCCGTCTTCTATTTATCGCCTCAGCGGCGAAAACGCCCAACAGTACGATTGTCCACTAAAATTCTACTAAAATCCCAAATCCCACCGGTATGATTTATGCCCATACCGTGTAGGTCCCTAATGTCGTCATAGCGATGGCATTCCGTCAGTATATGCCTCCAGTCCTCCGGTCCCTCCCCGCATTCACATTCCGAAGAGTCAGATAGACCCCTCGGGTGCAAATACGCATTGAACGAACCGTGTCCAGTCAACAAAAAGCCCAGACTTAAGCTAAAGCAAAAATTTGGGCGGTCCCTAACAAAATTAACGTCACGTATGAATTCATACGTCACCCGCCCATTGTCGCTACTTGTCCACCTACCTTGCCAGATGGATACAAGACGCTCGTCTAGGAGCGCCTTTATTCCCCTGGCATCCAAATTCACCAAGTCCACAGCAGAAATCCAGTCCCGTTCGAGAAGTGGTAAACCCTTCTTGACCTTGTAAGCAATCGCCCTGCGAATTACTTCCAAGTCAAGCGGGGCCACACCCAGTAAGACCTGAAAAGCATCCGTCGAAACTGTTCTACAGACTGGCATGCAGGCAAGCATGGCAACCCTCTGACACGACAAGACCTTGTTCCGGCCAACAACAGACAAAGCCGTTTCGTACCAAACCGGCGCACCATATGTTGCGCAGGCAACAAATAGCCCACCGTATATAGTACGGACAGCACGCCTGCTGAGACCCCAGTCACTCCTAAGGATACGCCTAATTTTACCTACGACGGCATTCAGCTTGTCCCTAACATAGAGGGGATGAACCAAGAAGTTCATCCTCTCACCCATCATTATTCCCAGGTACTTGACCTCAGTCGAATACCTGAGACTAACATCGCCTATTCGAATGAGTGGCGGACGATCGCGCGACAATCTGCCCTTGAGCAGCATTGTGACGGTCTTGTCAAAGGCCACATCAACACCCACACGATTACCCCACTCAACTACATCACGCATGACCTCCCCACCCCTTCTCTCAAGATCAGCACGAGAATGTCCCTCGATAAGGATGAGTAGATCATCCGCATATGCGCACAATTTGTGTGAACGGCCGAGTTGTGTCAACAGGGGATCCATCATGACGTTCCAAATAAATGGACCGCAGATGGAGCCCTGCGGACACCCCCGGACAACATCCCTCCAAACTGTGTCGTTGGCGCCTACCACACAAGCTTTCCTGTCGCCGAAGTAACTCCTCCATAGGGGCAGCTCTCGACAGCCTACTTGACGCAGCCTGTCGAAAACCACATCCCATGAGAGGTAATCAAACGCACCCTTAAAATCTACAAATATGCCTAGGACATATTTGGCAGAAGAGTTCGCAACACTATCCCTAACATACAGCCACACATTTTCAACGGATCTCCCCTCTCTGAATCCATGTCGTGTCACCATAATCCTTTCCAGCACTTTTCCAAGTACTGGGAGGAGGCTGATACCCCGATAAGAGGGAGGATTACTCCTATCTCCATCGGGATACTTCAGGAGGACGACGACTCGGGCGACTTTCGAAGCCCTAGGGAAATAGCCCTCACTCAGACACTTCTCGTAGCCTGACTCCAAATATTGAGGCACAGCCTTAAAGATGCTTTTACACATCTCTCCAGTCCTGCCATCAACACCGGGAGACTTCCTACTACGAACCTGGCAAACACTGTCTGCTACCTCCGACTCCCCCAGACTTGGAGGACTGGCTCCCTCCCTATTGAGAGGAGGGCTACCAGCCAGTTCCGCCTCCGGAAAGAAATTCTTAAGAAGCACGTCCGTACAGTCCCTCTAAGTCGACACGGTAGTGGTGCCATCCTGAAGGGACTCTTTGTCCAGCCCTACACCTTTACCCCTGCAGATTCGGTAAACCTTACCCCAGGGGTCGTCCCTATGGTCCCTCACAAAGTCCCGTCATTGTTCTTCCTTCACCCGAACAATAACGTCCTTGTAGTCCCTTAGGGCGACAAGATACTCAGCTTTACGCTGAGCTAGATCCTCAGCATTGGCCCGTCTGGGCCTTTGGAATTGCTTCCTCAGGCGCCTGACGTTCCTCCGCGTCGCATCCAGCTGGCGTGTCCACCATTTAACTTTACCTGGCCTCCTAGTCCGTCTACGCCCAAGTAAAGTGTCATTAACGGCACACATCCACTGATCTATCTTGCCGACCTGGTCGTCAACAGTCATTTCCCTAAAAACCTCTATTGGCTGCTCAGACGCAGCCGCCCTAAAGCAGTCCGCGTAGTTGTCCCAGTCCACCCCATGCAGTCGCCACCTGCGATGAGGCGCAGTCAAACGCGCCCGCCTATGATAGTTGACCATAATCCCAATGAGATTATGATCTCTAATACCCCCATTGTCGTACACCCTCCACCTAAGGTCAGAGACTGTCTGTGCCGCAACGTTCGCGACCGTCACGTTGATGTCACTAGCCCCATTGGGCCATCAAAAGTGTACAAATCACAAGCCTCATTCAACACAGAAGCACCAATAGTGATCAGCCATTCACTAAGCATAACTCCTCGTATATAGTTCTGATGGGCAGGAGCATTCCTGGGCATCTTACTGAACCACATACGAGAGCATGCGTTCGCGTCTAGACCTAGGATAAGTGTTGAGTTACTCGCTAGGAGTAACACCCTATCCATGTAACCTATATATGGCTCCAAGGGGCTACTGAACTTGCAGTAAATGCTAGCCAGCAGCATCCTCCCAAACGGCCCTTCCACTGCAATGCAGATCCCCCACCGACTGCGGCTAACAACAGTACAGTTAACGTCGTCACAGTCCACAACTACAGCTGAGTTTCCCGGTAAATTCGAGAAAACTCGCATTCCCCCCGGCAACCCTCTGACCCGGCTATTTGCGTAATACGGCTCCTGGAGAAGACCAAAAGGTGCTCCCCGACGCCGCATCGCCTGCCCAAACTCGCACGTCGCTGCGTAAGCCCTTTGTAGGTTTTGCTGTAAGACAGTAAAACCCTCCATATTAATGCCTTGCGTTCACCCTAGCGATCCTTGCTGCGTACACGGGGCACGCAGCCGATATCATCAAGTGGTCAGTTGGCCACCCCTTGAAATCGCAGTTCCGGCACCTTAGCGCGTTGGGACACTCATGTGCCCAGTGCCCAGCAACCCCGCATCTTCTACATACGTTTTCGCGCAGCCGACACTCCCGCAACATGTGGTCGAAGCCCATGCACCTGTGGCATGCCATGACTAGCTCCTTTGCCCGCGCCAGGAATCTGAACCACTTAATGTATACGCCAGTAGTGGTCAGAGGCTCCTCCACCCGCTTCGTGCACTCCAACACCACATTGACTTGCTTGCCCGTCTCAACCTTCCACGGGCTACTGGCCAGCCTAACGCTTCTTCTGAACACCTCCGGCGTCATCATGTCCTTAAAGTTCATTTCGAACAGCTCCGTCATGAACTCCTCGGGCGCAATCTCCACATGAACACGCTGTACCGTCACCTTCGGACCCAATACATCCCTAACGGACACCTCCAAACCCACCTCCTCAAACCTCTTATTCACCACCACCTTCTGCCGCTCCGCAACTGACGGGGTCCTAATGACGGCACCACCATCACGCGTGGGACGCACCTCGTGCACCCGAACACCTAAAGTTGGCCCAACCTGACGCACCACCTTCTCCACCACCTCCTTAGACGTAGTGGGCGCACCACCCTTGCCCTTCACCACCACAGACCACGTCTCCACTGGCTTCGGCGCAGCCACCACAGGTATCGCCGCAGGTGCCCTTGTTGCACTGGACACTGCAGTACCCCTCGGTATTGTACCACCCACCTCCAACCTTCCTCTCAATCATTCATTCTCCGCCACCACCTTCATGAACAGGAGTTCAATTTCACCAGCAACGGACGACACCTCACGAGCCAGTTTCCGGTCTACGCCATCCGCCAACACCACCTCCATCAAGGATGAAGTTAGTGCCTTCATCTCTGTCACCGCCCTCAATTTGCACTGCTCCGCTTAGTGGAGCACTCCTCTTTCTCAGCAACCTACTCCTCCTTGTTGCCTTCGATGCATCGGTCACCAAGTCATCTTCACCACTCAACACAGCAGCATCCGATGTGCCAACCGCCCTGGCGTCACCTCTCCAAATAGAGGCCACCGGAGGAGCCATATCACCTTTCTCAGCCACTTTCGCTACAGACGCCTCAACTACAGCAACAGCACCGACCTCAGCCACCTTCTTCCTCGTTTTTGGTGAATTGGGCTTCACCCTCTTTCCCCTTTATCCAGCCTGCTCCACCTCGCTGTCTGTCTCACTGGGGCGGATTTTCTTTATCGACTCCGGTGGCACCGCCTCAGACATCGAAGCAACATCTGAGGTGTCTCCATCCCCCTTAGGACCCCTTGCTCCACGGGTTCTCGGCCCAGGTGGCATTGCCACTCAACAAAAAGAAAAGAAAAATAATAAATACCTCAACCTTATTTATCAAAGATGTGCACCAGTCCGATGCAAACCACCACCAGAGGTCACTATAAATGCAGCCAATTCCAAAACCAATGATCCAATCAAATCCAAAAACCGTTTACCGAAGTCCGTCACCTTTATCTTTTTAATATCACTATTATCCGCACTAAGTATTAGGCGCGATTCACTATCGTCCAAACCTAACCTCACTTTTATCACACTTCAAATGTTTGTTGTCTAAGTCTTTTGGAGCCCCCGCCAGCGGAGTCTCAAAATGACAAAAACAAATTTACCGCGAAGAAGAAGCACTTTGTTTATCACAACCGAAAATTAATAATTTTTCACAGGAATTCAAAACACGTCTTTACTCTCCCACGGTCACAACTAAAGTGAGTGAAAATGATATAAAGGGATAAATTAAAAAAAAGGGTAATAAAAAGTGTCATTAGCACAAAAAAGGTCAAAAGTGATACCTTAGTGTCTCAGCGGCAACGCTGATTATCAGTAACAGTAAATGTGATCCGAAAACGATCTATTGTTCTTTCGAAACATTCGTATCGTAGAAGTGGAAGTGACGTTGTTCGCAAGTACAATCTTGATGTGTTTACAGTACGGAACGGTGAATTTTTGATTCTTCAATTTTGGATTTTGTTTGGACAACGCGTGTTGTCGGGAGCTTTTGGCCGGTCTTAGAATTGTTCCGATACGGAGATATAGTGTTTTCTGTACTGTTTAGGGTTCTTGAGTACAGCTTTTGTATATCTGACGCGGCTACCGTTAGTAATTTATATGCCTGGTTGACGGTTGGATTTTTCTCCGGATTTTTATTCGGTGAGTTTTGGATATTTGTTTAATTTAATATTTTATTTTTTTTGCCATGTGTGCCAAGAGGAGGGCGGATGGTGAGGAGGTTGACGTTTCCGATGCGGCTTCCGACGTCTCACGGCGTATGATACCGTTGCCGCCGACGCGTCCACAAGTGCTCGAGCAGACGAGCACGGAGGAGGGTAGTGGAGCCCAGGTAAAGAGGCAGAAGATGGGTTCTCCGAAGGGCAGTAAGGCAAAGCGCGCGACTACTGCGGCCTTGTGTGTTGATGGTGAGCCTACGGTTGACGGTGAATTAGTCAGCGTGGTGTCAGATAGTGAGGTGGTGGTGGAGCAGAAGGTGAAGGCGGTCAAGCCGCAGAAGAAGGCAGCTCCGACGGGTACTGCTCCGGATGCGTCGCATGTGTCGTTGTTGGAGATGCGGCGTATTACGGGTCACCGATGTGGTATTTGGGGAGGAGGTGGGACGTCCCCTGGGCCGTGAGCTGCTGACGTTTGCGGCCCGGTGTGAGCAGCTGATCGTGGTCTTCATTGCGGAGAATGAGTGGCTAAGAGGGCGTATGGATGTGTGTCTGAGTTTAACGTTAGTACCTGCGGTGCGGCCTAAACTGACGGTGGTCTTAGCACCGGGTGAATACAATGCGTCTACCAACGCCCCCATGCGCAACAGCTGTCACCCATGGGTACCAATTTGAAACCATGTATTTGGACATGGCTTCCCCTTGGTTAGGAGCGGAGCCCATCTAAAACTCCTTCCGATTTTTGGGTCACGTCACCCGGTTGCAATGCAACTCCACAATGAGCTAACGCTCTCCCCGCGATTTGGGTTTCAACACACAGCCACCACGATGCTCCCCGAGGGGCCACAGCATTGCCGGGCAGAAACCAAGGTTCCTGGGGCTCCCGACACCCGTGGTACCAGATACAAGTCTCCGGTCAGACCCCGTAGCCGAAACTACTACCAGTTGAACTCCAAACAGTTCGGGACTGGTGGCCCACCACCACAAGCAACAAACATCAACATAAATGGCACAAACAACACACACCGACAATTAACAGCCGCCCTCACGGGCGACACGTTGCTCACATGTGTGAGGACAGCAGGACATAACTCACAAAAGAAGACAACACTCAACAGTTCCCCTCACGGGTGAACAAATGGTCTAAAACGACTCAGCAGCCAAATCAAAACGTCAGTCAGAATCAAGTCATAGCCAGGGTAGCAAACTTCACACTGAGTCAGTTGCCACGCGCCCATACACACCGCTACAAATCCCCCCAAACATCCCCGAGGGGAGAGAGTGAGGGGACCCATAGCGAGAGCAAGGACCGCAGAGCAACCGCCAGTCACCAACAGCAGGGAAATACGCCTACACCTCCACACCACATCAGGCCGCAACAGCTCCGCAACTCGTGGACAATTATGGCAACACCATGCGGACGTCGGTCGCGCAAATGCCCAGACAGAGGTCTACCTCCGCTACTTCCGTCTCCGTCTTCTATTTATCGCCTCAGCGGCGAAAACGCCCAACAGTACGATTGTCCACTAAAACTCTACTAAAATCCCAAATCCCACCGGTATGATTTATGCCCATACCGTGTAGGTCCCTAATGTCGTCATAGCGATGGCATTCCGTCAGTATATGCCTCCAGTCCTCCGGTCCCTCCCCGCATTCACATTCCGAAGAGTCAGATAGACCCCTCGGGTGCAAATACGCATTGAACGAACCGTGTCCAGTCAACAAAAAGCCCAGACTTAAGCTAAAGCAAAAATCTGGGCGGTCCCTAACAAAATTAACGTCACGTATGAATTCATACGTCACCCGCCCATTGTCGCTACTTGTCCACCTACCTTGCCAGATGGATACAAGACGCTCGTCTAGGAGCGCCTTTATTCCCCTGGCATCCAAATTCACCAAGTCCACAGCAGAAATCCAGTCCCGTTCGAGAAGTGGTAAACCCTTCTTGACCTTGTAAGCAATCGCCCTGCGAATTACTTCCAAGTCAAGCGGGGCCACACCCAGTAAGACCTGAAAAGCATCCGTCGAAACTGTTCTACAGACTGGCATGCAGGCAAGCATGGGAACCCTCTGACACGACAAGACCTTGTTCCGGCCAACAACAGACAAAGCCGTTTCGTACCAAACCGGCGCACCATATGTTGCGCAGGCAACAAATAGCCCACCGTATATAGTACGGACAGCACGCCTGCTGAGACCCCAGTCACTCCTAAGGATACGCCTAATTTTACCTACGACGGCATTCAGCTTGTCCCTAACATAGAGGGGATGAACCAAGAAGTTCATCCTCTCACCCATCATTATTCCCAGGTACTTGACCTCAGTCGAATACCTGAGACTAACATCGCCTATTCGAATGAGTGGCGGACGATCGCGCGACAATCTGCCCTTGAGCAGCATTGTGACGGTCTTGTCAAAGGCCACATCAACACCCACACGATTACCCCACTCAACTACATCACGCATGACCTCCCCACCCCTTCTCTCAAGATCAGCACGAGACTGTCCCTCGATAAGGATGAGTAGGTCATCCGCATATGCGCACAATTTGTGTGAACGGCCGAGTTGTGTCAACCGGGGATCCATCATGACGTTCCAAATAAATGGACCGCAGATGGAGCCCTGCGGACACCCCCGGACAACATCCCTCCAAACTGTGTCGTTGGCGCCTACCACACAAGCTTTCCTGTCGCCGAAGTAACTCCTCCATAGGGGCAGCTCTCGACAGCCTACTTGACGCAGCCTGTCGAAAACCACATCCCATGAGAGGTAATCAAACGCACCCTTAAAATCTACAAATATGCCTAGGACATATTTGGCAGAAGAGTTCGCAACACTATCCCTAACATACAGCCACACATTTTCAACGGATCTCCCCTCTCTGAATCCATGTCGTGTCACCATAATCCTTTCCAGCACTTTTCCAAGTACTGGGAGGAGGCTGATGCCCCGATAAGAGCGAGGATTACTCCTATCTCCATCGGGAGACTTCAGGAGGACGACGACTCGGGCGACTTTCGAAGCCCTAGGGAAATAGCCCTCACTCAGACACTTCTCGTAGCCTGACTCCAAATATTTAGGCACAGCCTTAAAGATGCTTTTACACATCTCTCCAGTCCTGCCATCAACACCGGGAGACTTCCTACTACGAACCTGGCAAACACTGTCTGCTACCTCCGACTCCCCCAGACTTGGAGGACTGGCTCCCTCCCTATTGAGAGGAGGGCTACCAGCCAGTTCCGCCTCCGGAAAGAAATTCTTAAGAAGCACGTCCGTACAGTCCCTCCAAGTCGACACGATAGTGGTGCCATCCTGAAGGGACTCTATGTCCAGCCCTACACCTTTACCCCTGCAGATTCGGTAAACCTTACCCCAGGGGTCGTCCCTATGGTCCCTCACAAAGTCCCGCCATTGTTCTTCCTTCACCCGAACAATAACGTCCTTGTAGTCCCTTAGGGCGACAAGATACTCAGCTTTACGCTGAGCTAGATCCTCAGCATTGGCCCGTCTGGGCCTTTGGAATTGCTTCCTCAGGCGCCTGACGTTCCTCCGCGTCGCATCCAGCTGGCGTGTCCACCATTTAACTTTACCTGGCCTCCTAGTCCGTCTACGCCCAAGTAAAGTGTCATTAACGGCACACATCCACTGATCTATCTTGCCGACCTGGTCGTCAACAGTCATTTCCCTAAAAACCTCTATTGGCTGCTCAGACGCAGCCGCCCTAAAGCAGTCCGCGTAGTTGTCCCAGTCCACCCCATGCAGTCGCCACCTGCGATGAGGCGCAGTCAAACGCGCCCGCCTATGATAGTTGACCATAATCCCAATGAGATTATGATCTCTAATACCCCCATTGTCGTACACCCTCCACCTAAGGTCAGAGACTGTCTGTGCCGCACCGTTCGCGACCGTCACGTTGATGTCACTAGCCCCATTGGGCCATCAAAAGTGTACAAATCACAAGCCTCATTCAACACAGAAGCACCAATAGTGATCAGCCATTCACTAAGCATAACTCCTCGTATATAGTTCTGATGGGCACGAGCATTCCTGGGCATCTTACTGAACCACATACGAGAGCATGCGTTCGCGTCTAGACCTAGGATAAGTGGTGAGTTACTCGCTAGGAGTAACACCCTATCCATGTAACCTATATATGGCTCCAAGGGGCTACTGAACTTGCAGTAAATGCTAGCCAGCAGCATCCTCCCAAACGGCCCTTCCACTGCAATGCAGATCCCCCACCGACTGCGGCTAACAACAGTACAGTCAACGTCGTCACAGTCCACAACTACAGCTGAGTTTCCCGGTAAATTCGAGAAAACTCGCATTCCCCCCGGCAACCCTCTGACCCGGCCATTTGCGTAATACGGCTCCTGGAGAAGACCAAAAGGTGCTCCCCGACGCCGCATCGCCTGCCCAAACTCGCACGTCGCTGCGTAAGCCCTTTGTAGGTTTTGCTGTAAGACAGTAAAACCCTCCATATTAATGCCTTGCGTTCGCCCTAGCAACCCTAGCTGCGTACACGGGCCACGCAGCCGACATCATCAGATGATCCGTTGGCCACCCCTTGAAGTCGCAGTTCCGACACCTCAAACCGTTGGGGCATGCCGAAGCATAATGCCCAGCGACACCGCACCTCCTACAGACGTTCTCACGAAACCGGCACTCGCGCACTACGTGGTCAAAGCCCATACACCTGTGGCATGACATAACCGGTTCTCTAGCTCGCGCCAAGAACCTAAACCACGCCTCAGGAGCCATCACGTCCTTGAAGTTCATATCGTATAACTCCGACATGAACTCCTCAGGAGTGATCTCCGCATGCACTCGCTGAACAGTTATCTTCGGGCCCAAGACATCTTTAACGGACACCTCGAGTCCGACCTCAGCAAACTTTTTGTTTTCCACCACCTTCTTCCGTTCAGCTACCGAAGGCGTCCGGATAACAGCTACACCATCGCGTGTTGGGCGCACCTCGTGCACACGCACGCCAAGGGTCGGACCTACCTGCCCTACTACCTCCTTTGAGGTTGTAGGGTCACCGCCTTTTCCTCTCACCACCACCGACCACGTCTCCACCGGCTTTGGCGCAGCTACTACAGGTGCTGCAACAGGCGCGGCTGTATCGCCTACTGCCTTCACCACACTCTGCGCCTTCGGTATCGAGCCACCTACCTCCAGTCTTCCCCTCAACCTCTCGTTTTCTGCCACCTCCTTCATGCACAGCTCCTCGTACTTGCTGGCGATAGCCGCTACCTCGAGTGCCAGTTTCCGCTCAACACCTTCCACAAGTACCGCTTCCATCAGTGAAGCCGTAATAGCCTTAAGATCGGCAATGGCCTCCCCACTATCCATCTGCATCGCGCTCATGCCAGAACCTCCCCTCCTCCTCACTCTCCTGGTCTTATTTGTGGCCTTAGATGCGTCAGTGACTAAATCCTCCTCCCCACTTAGCATCTCCACCTCTGACACCGCTTGAGCCTTCTTGGCCACATCATCCTTCCCAATCGGACTGACAACTGGGGGAGGCATCACTGCGCTAGAAGCAGCTACAGCCGTCACAGATTCAGCTACCTTCTTCTTTTCTAGGGGAGTTCGGTTTCACCCTCTTCCCCCTAAGCTCCATCTGCTCCGTCTCGCTGTGACACATTTTCTTCGCCGTCTCCGGTGGCACCGCCTCAGACATCGACGCAACGTCCGATGTATCACCATCACCCTTAGGAGCCCTTGCTCCACGCATCCTTGGCCCCGGTGGCATTGCCACTCAACAAGCCAAGCAATCAAAAAAACACAACAAAAAAACGAAAAAATATGTATATATGTATAAGTATAAATACCTTATTTCAGGGACAGTTGTACCTGAAAAACAAAAAAAGCAGCACTTTGGGGACACATAGCCAAGTCACCTGTACTTAGCAGTGACACCAACCACATTAGCACAGACACCAACCACTTAGCGGAGACACACCACTTTTGGAATACCTAAAAAGTTTGCAAAAATCCCCAAAATCCCAGACTTCCCCGGAAAAACGGCAACACTGTTCCCGAAATCCCGCAACGGCAACACTTTTCGTCAAATCGACGCCGACTGAACGTTGGAATTTGCCCTTTGTTCAGGAATTTCACCTTGAACAAATTAAATTCACTAAAAAGCAAATTTAGCAGACAAACAACCAAAACGTTCCGTTACCAAACAACAAAAAAGTCCACTTGCATACACAACAGCATGCAAGATTGCTTTATAATATCTATATTCTAATTAACACCCGAATAGTTCCGGAACCCGTCAACCGATTTCAAAGATTTTTACATCAACGTAATCGTAACACTCCCGGCTTTAAACAGTCCAAAAATCAGAATTTAATTCGCACTTTTACTATGAAAAAACTCGCCGTTAACTTCCGCTTATAAAAAACACGTCCGTACACCACGAGAATCCAACTGAAAGTCAGCGTATGGATGTGCTGGATTCGGCTGCTTTTGTTGGAGATGTGGCCCTGGGTGCTACCAGGCCTGTGGTGAATCGGATGCAGGCTGTTGCTGGTACAGCTGAGGTTGCGGCACCGTTGGTGAAGCCGGTGGAGACATGGTCAGTTGTCGTCCGGGGTAAAGGCTCCTCGTCGAAGGACGTGGTGAAGAAGGTGGTGGAGGAAGTTGGCCCTACCCTTGGGGTAAGGGTTCATGGCATTCACCCGTTGTGGGATGGGGGTGCTGTTATACACACTCCCTCGGTTGCAGAGAGGGAAAAAATAGCTGGAAATGCTAAATTTGCTGAGGTCGGACTGGAGGCTACGGTGAACGACAAGGGGATTTCTCCGAATGAATTCATCATGGAGCTGTACGAGATAAACCTGAAGGAGAAGATGTCCAATAAGCGGTTCAAAAAGAGCGTTCGTCTGGTGTCCACGCCTTGGAAGGTTGTACCTGGTGGCCAAATTAATGTCATCCTGAAGGTAACAAATAAGGTGATGGACGTGTTGGTGGCTAGCGGTGCATATGCCAAATGGTTCCGCTTTGTTGTGCGGCCGCAGGATCCGGTAATGGCGTCTTATAGGTGCCTCGGCTTTAATCATCGCGTGAGCGAATGTTAGATTAAGGAGGATGTCTGCCGTCATTGTGGTTTCACGGGTCACTGGGCATCGGAGTGCCGGAATGCTATGCGCTGCAGAAAGTGTGCATTTAGAGGGCTCCCATCGGATCATATGATGATGTCGAGAGCTTGCTCGATTATAGCTGCAAAGATTGCGGTGACGAATGCTCGGCGTTAAACAGCAATATGGCTTCTATTCGGGTATTACAGATAAACTGTCAGCGGGCGTATGCGGTGGGTTGTGAGCTGGGGCAGGCAATGTGCAATTTGGATGCGGCATTT
The DNA here is from genome assembly GCA_951800035.1 of Linnaemya tessellans. Lineage (NCBI taxonomy): Eukaryota > Metazoa > Arthropoda > Insecta > Diptera > Tachinidae > Linnaemya > Linnaemya tessellans. The sequence goes on from OX637534.1 coordinate 35,264,967, forward strand.
GCACTTGTGCAGCAACCATATGTCACTGGCGGCTGTGTAAGGTGTTTACCGGGGGAATGAGAGTTTTTACGGACGAGGGGGAAACTCTGCAGTTTTGGTGGGAGACAGAGACATTGACTACCGTTGTTAGCTTTAGGCAATGGGGGGTCTGCATTTCTGCAGAAGGGGTTTTCGGGAGGATGTTTTTGACTAGCATCTACTGTAGGTTCGGGGCACCTTAAGAGTCGTATTTAAGGTATATGGATACGGTGCTACTCTTCGCGAATAGTTTTCCGATTATCCTAGACATGTACGCGAATGCATCGTCTCCTATGTGGTTCTCTAAGACTCCAAGGGTTGAGTCTTGGAGTCGGAATCGCATGAGAGGTCAGATGCTTAGTGAATATATGGTTACGATGGGCCTCGGTAATATAAATGAGCCGAGTGATCTGTATACCTTTGATGGGCCCATGCGTGTCAGTGACATTGACGTGACGGCTGCAAACGGGGCGGCAATGACTAAATTTGACTTTAGGTGGAGGGTAAATGACACTTCGGGTATAAGTGATCATAATCTCCTGGAGATTGTGGTTACTTATCGCGGACGGACTGGGCGGACAGTGCCACCACCCCGGTGGAGACTAGGGGGTGTTGATTGGCGCCATTACGGGGGGTGTATTAGGACGGCTGCACTGGCTGTGCCAGTGGAGGACTTTAGGGAACGGGATGTAGATGACCAGATTAGCCTGTTAGATCAGTGGATGTGTATGGTGAATGATGCAGTGCTTTGCCGTTGTCATGTGACGAGGCCAAGTTGGGTCAAGTGGTGGAGCACTGAGTTAGATATGATGCGGAGGAATGTCAGGCGCCTCAAAAAGCAATTCCAGAGGGCCAGGCATTCCAATGCTAAAGATCTGGCTCAGCGTAGGGCTGTCTATAGGGCTGGTCTTAAGACGTACAAGGACAAAATTGTTAGGATTAAAGAGGACGAGTGGAGACATTTTGTGCAGGAGAATAGGGACGACCCATGGGGTAAACTTTACCGGTTGTGTAGGGGGGTGAGAAGCGGACTGAGTTGACATGCCTCCATGTTGGCAATGAAACTTTGTCATCAATGGGGGGACTGCATGGACGTACTTTTAGGGGTTTTATTTCCGGGATCGAAGTTTGTTGATTATTCTCCTCTCATTAGGGAAACGGTCGACCCTCCTATCTTGGAGAGTTCGGAAATTGCGGACAGTATCAGTCGGGTCAGGTGTAGAAGGTCGCCGGGAAATGTGTAGGAGTATGTGGGGGGCGATACCGGAGTACCTGGAGTAGGTATTTGGGGGGTGTTTTGAGAGGGGCTATTTTCCGCTGGGAAGGTAGGTCAGTGGATGATGCCTGGTTGCATGTCAATCGTTGTGTTAGGGACTCGGCTGGCAAGTATGTTCTGGGCATATTTGTTGATTTTAAGGGTGCATTTGATCATCTCTTGTGGTGCAAGATTCTGGATAGTCTACGTGATGTGGGCTGTCGGGAGCTTGCTCTGTGGAGTAGTTACTTCTCCGGAAGAAAGGCTTGTGTAACGGGTACCAGCGGCATAGTTTGGAAGGATGTGGTTCGTGGTTGTCCGTAGGGTTCCATCTGTGGTCCATTTGTATGGAACTTCATGATGAATACTCTGTTGCGGCAGCTGGAATCTTCCTACAAAGTGTGTGCGTATGCGGATGACTTGCTCATTCTGATTGAAGGACAGTTTCGTGCTGATCTGGAAAGAAAGGGTGAGTTGGCCATGCGATTCGTTAATGATTGGGGCAATATCGTGGGTGTGGATGTGGCTATGGACAAGACCGTCCATTCTTAAGGGAAGAATATCGCGGAATCGTCATCCAATCATACGTGCTGGTGGTATTAGCCTTAGATATGTAACTGAGGTTAAGTATCTGGGGATAATGATCGCTGAGAGGATGAATTTTCTGATTCATCTCTCTTATATTCGTGAGAAGCGTACTGCCGTTGTAGGTAAGATTAAGCGTATTCTTAGGAGCGACTGGGGTCTGAGCAGGAGGGCTGTGCGTACCATATATGGAGGGTTATTTGTTGCATCTGCAACATTTGGTGCTCCTGTATGGTATGAGACGGTCATGTCTGTTAGGGGCCGTGCTAAGATAATGTCTTGCCAGCGAGTTGCTATGCTCGGTTGCTTGCCAGTTTGCCGTACGGTATCGATGGATGTTCTTCAGGTGCTGTTAGATGTGGTTCCTCTTGACTTGGAAATGATACGACGTGTTATCATCTTTATGGTGAGGAGGGACTTATCTCTAGCAGGCCATGATTGGCTATCCGCTGATGATCTTGCGGAGGCTGATCTGGGTCAGGTTAGGGCTCTTTTGGGTAGTCGGGTGGATAGGGAATGTAGAGACAGGTAGCTGGGGATGGGAGGGTCACGTTCCGTTTTATACGGGACGTGACGTCCGGACTTTGTCTTGTGGGTGGGATTTTTACTGACGGGACATGGTTCACTGAACGATTTCTTATATCAGAGGGGAGTGTCGGAATCCCCGGAATGACGATGTGGCAGTGGACCAGAGGACTGGGAGCATGTACGAACGACATGCCCTTACTATGATAACGTTAGAAGTTTAGGTGATATAGGCGTTGTGTTGTCGGAGGGGGTTTGGGATGTTAGTAGGGTCTTAGGAGACAGTCGGACGTTTAAGAGGTTGAGCGATTTTGCACGCGTTTTGATTAGTAGGAGAAGGACTGAACGTTAGTGGAGGTAGCCCCTGCAGTTACCCCTGTTATTGGGTACTGCAGCTGCTTGCCTTCCTACCGCTATTGTCTGCCTATCGCTTGCTGTCACCGCCGTCTGCGCGTCATTGGCAGAGATGGATTGCCTATCATCTCCCTGTAGTTTTATTTGTTAGTTGGCGCTGGTGCTGTATCTCTGTTGGTGTTTCCCCTGCCGCCTTGGATGGATGTTTGCGTGTTGTTTATTGTCCGCCTATTTGAGTGGTGTCACTCGTGAGGGTGGCTGTGTCCGGTTTTTCATTTGTGTTTGTCCTTGCTCCGCTTCTAACCAAGGGGGAGGCCATTCCCAAATACATGATTTCAAATTGGTACTAATGCGTGACAGTCTGTTGCATGTGGGGGGCCAGCGTTACCGCTGAGACACTAAAGTCTCACTTTTGACCCTTTTTTTGTGCTAATGACCCTTTTTTTAATTTATCCCTTTGTACCATTTTCAGTAAATGTATGCCACTTTTTGACCCTTTCTGAAAATGAATTACTGTTCCAATACTCCTCACGAAAGTTCTCAGTACACTTAGCTTTTATATACTTATGTATGTTATACTTATATATGCAACGTGAGTTCTGTGAACGAACATATAAAGATTGCATGTGATATTATTATAACAACTGACTTATGCAACTGTCATATTCCATGCATAACAATATAAGCACATATATACATATGTATGTATAAAGTTTATGTAAAATAAAGTGATAATCAACTGTGAGTATGCCCTGATTTATGTATGTGTTTCATTTTAAGTTTTGGCAGCGAGAAGCTCTTATATATATTAAATATGTGTGGACTGTTTTTTCGTTAGATTTACATTTAATTTTGTAGTTTAGCGTGCCATTCATATTCACATATGTTTATATTTCTTACAAAATAAATGAAAATGGACAAATATAAATGTATTTAATTAATTGTTAAAATTCGTTTTTGTTTTTTAAATTGAAAAAACTTGACCCTATTTTACTTTAAAATTCTCTTTTTTTCCTAAATACCCTTTTTTTACACTTTTTCGAAATATTTAACGGCAACCCTGGTGGAGGCAACATACTTTGAATCCACCCGGTGCTAAGACCAGAGAGGGGTTGGACCGCGAGGTAACCACTAAAATCTGTAGCATATCTGTTCTTCGAATAAGTCGCTCTGAAGGACAATTATGTACGCCATAAAATCGAACAAGTGTACCATGAGTTTGACGAATAGAACGATTATTTTGACAATTGCACGCGTTGCTCTGTGTTGTGATACTCTAAAAAACACGCTTTACAAAAGGTATGTGTTTAGAAAATAGGTTTTTCCTCTTATGAGTTCTTTTTAATAACTCAAATGAGGAACAGAAAAAACTACAGTTTTGTTGTGTACATGATGTAAAAATAGTTGAAAAATTTCGTTCATGCGGATCATGTTATGGCTGACTTTAATTTGAATAAAATTGTTTATAAAACTTAAGTAAAACTTTAAATCTTTTAGACGAGGGTATAAAAGAGCTTAGTAAGGATTGCTACTCTAATTGAGCTTGAGGGAGTTATTAAGTTTCTGATGAGTAATTTAATGAAAGCCACTATTGGATTAGATCTAATGAGAGGCGAATTCATATTTCAAATAGAGTCTGTTATACCTTGACTGAGGCATACTTTCTTCCAGCAATACATTCTTAAAATACAGTACAAAAACAGAAACTAATGAATTCGCAAATAAACTTTTTTGCAGAATGTTCGCTGCTGAGCTTTGTCAGATGATGACATGACAAACGAAGAGACCCTCGATAGCACTACAAGCAATCTTTTTACAGAATTAAGAGAAACAGCTAAAAATATTGAAATTAAAAAAATAGCAATAGAGGAATGAAAGATTTTATATGTTTAGACAAATGTAGAAAAAGCACGGAGAAATTAGATATTGCATATAATGCATTTCGATTTCTGCAACGTCTACGATAAGTTAATGAATTTTGTCTAATTTTATACAAACTAAAGAAAGGAATCGCTGCTTAATTTCTACACACTTAAGACAACTCAAACCAGTAAGGTTTGGCTTACGTATAATGGAAGACAAAATTCCGGAAAGGGGACAGAAGAATATAGTCAAACGTCAACACGAAAATTAAAACAAATGTGTTAACATCAATTCGATATACATAGTTCTCGTATGCAAAAAAAAATGTATAAATAAGAACTATTATCATATTCAACTAAGTCCACAATAAGTGGTGACAAAAAAAAATACACCAATACATGCTGAAAGTGTGTCGGCAATCGAAAACAGCTGTTCTGCTCTGCTGTGTAAATTGAATAACTAAAAACTGATGTTGACTTTCCTTTGTGTCTTGGAATATTTCTCTTATCTTTCGGAATTTAAACAAAAATCTCTGCATCAGCTTTGAGTTAAATAAAATCTAGTACCTATCGAGAAGAAGGTATTTGAACAAATATCTCACAACTACATCAGTTTTATGTTAGTCTAATTTTAGTTTAATACTTATCGAGTAAAAAAGAGTTGAACAAAAGCCAACTAACTCACACCTGAATAATTTTGAAGTAACTTTTGGAATCGATTATATTTTAGTTAGTAAAAGTCAACCACATTTTGAGCTAGGTAGTCAAATCCAACAGGGCATATATAGGGTCCGCAATCTAACTTTTTTTTTTCAACTAGTGCTTATTTCGTGAATGGTAACACTTAGCTCATGTCTGATTTGACAGATAATTAGTTTTATCCTTCCGCTGAACGAATATGGTTGACCATCCAATGCGTTTTCGCTTCGCTAAGTGGGCCTGCGATCGACATACAGAAGATGCCGATTTTGCCAAAAAAAAAGTAATCTTTTCAGATGAAGCTCATTTTGATCTTGGCGGGTATGTAAACAAGCAAAATTGTCGCATTTGGGGCACAGAAAACCCGCACGCATACATTGAAAAGCCGACGCGCCCAAAACGAGTCACTGTTTGGTGCGGATTTTGGTCCAGAGGCATAATTGGGCCATTTTTCTTCCAAAATGAGCAAGGAGTGGCCGTTGCAGTCAATGGCGATCGTTATCGAGCCATGCAGCCTTTTGAATGTAATTATTTTCCATTAGTAACCGGAAGGATTGTACTTTCAAATAAATAAAAAATTTTGAGAAAATATTCAGTATTTTTTTATAGTATTTAAAAAAAAAAAGTTATTTGGCGGACCCTATATACATATATTTGAATTATCAGTCGCACAGCAGCTCTGAGTCAGTCAACATCAATTCTCGTTGGCTATTATTTTTTAAGTACAGCCAGACCACTGGTCGTTTACACTCTTTCGAGAGTTTTGCGTCTCACTGGCGCTAGTTCATTTCAACACCTCAGATAATAGATTTCAGGTATAGATTTACAGTTCTGAGGAATTTTCCGTGCTTAACTACGTTGCTACTTTCTATGTGAAGGCGTAGGTCGTGTACTGTCAGTAACAGTAACGGACAAAAATACGGGTTAATAACATCGCCGACATATGGTCTGAGTCACCCAATCAGCATCTGTGCATCAATAAATCATTGTTAAAACTGAAAACATTCATACATATGTATATTCATATAACGAGTGATTTTTTTAAACGAATTTCTTTTTGGTAACACTGTTTTTGGCAGCTCAGCTGCTTTCGTGTAACATGTTCAGTTTGGTCTATAATTTATCCATGAATCGACTTACAAACAAACGACGCTTATTGCCAACGCATTCCGAAAGATGCGCTGTTTGGTGTGAATTATGGGCCTGTGGCATCATTGGACCGTTCTTTTTCAAAGACGAAGGCAGGAACGTTACTGTAAATGATTAGTTTTATTTTTTTGACCTCAATGGCATGTGGTTTCAACAATACGGTGCCACATGAAACACAAAAAATACAAAGATGCGACATCACAAAACCATACGAATAATGAAAGAAAATATTTGCGTGAATACCTTTAATGCTGTGGTGGTTGTGTGTGTGTGCGTCTATGAGTATCACTTCAATCTACTTTGCTTTACATCTGTTTGTGTCATAAAATTTCTTCAGCAAATGTTAACAAGTCGCCGAGACGACAGCGATTTGCTTATTTTACTTTAGAGTTTTTGGCAGCTCCACGCTTGGAATTTTATTGGTTCATTTCGTTACTTTCTCGGAATTGCATGATCTCATTCTTGTATTTTGGTGCCGATGATGATGAAGGCTGAAATCCATATATGATGATTATGATGAATTTATTAGAATTGTAGAATTAAAAAAAAACCATTTAAGTCATTGCTGTTGTTGTTGTTGTTATCTTAATAAACAACAATAAAAAATAATAAATTTCATGCAAAAATAAAAAATTTAACAAAACCCAATCTCATGCAAAGTCGCTACGAGTTTGTGGCCGATTTTTTTTTTTCATGTTAAAATGACGTCACTAATGGATTGTCGTTAAGTTTGTTTTTAAAGAAATATAAGGTAATAAGAAAAGTACAGCATTTAAAGTGGTTAATCTGATTCTTTTTAAATACTCCTACGAAACTTAAATAGCATTTAACACCGGTAATTATACTGTCAAGTTAAGGCACTGTGTTCACACAATAATTTTTAGCATGAAATATCTGCGAAATAATGTTGCAATAGTATTCTTATTGCGAAAATAAGAAATAAGTTTCTAGCAACATTTCTTTTTCACCTACGAAAGAACATGAGTTGTACTTCTTTCGCACGAAAACATAAGAGTTCCGAGTATATTTAAAACAATGTTGCTTACATACAAGCAATAACATCCATCAAATGCAACAAACACGAGATGGGCTACATGCCAAACTTTTCACATGAAAAAGTTAATTACAAGAATTTTCGCAAATATTTGAAATAATGTTGCTGAAGTTATACTCTGTTCTTATGAAGATAAACATGAGAAATAAATCTGGCAGTATATTTTTTGAGAAAAAAAATGTCTAGCATAATTTTTTTTAAAGCCTAGTACCCTGTTTAAATGTGCGAAAATTCTTGAGCAACATTGATTTTTTCATGTGAAAATTTTGTCTTGTAGCTAATGTAGCGATTTCATAGCTTTTTTGCTTGAATGTGTGCAACATTGTTTTATGTACATTATGTGCAACATTGTTTTATGTAAACCCCAAACTTTTTCTTCATAATGTGTCTACCAGGGCGAATTCATAACTGTGTTAATAGATCAGTTTTGTGACCGCCCAAATATAAATTCTTCACTGTAAATTCTCTTGCGAATACATATTTCTCAGTAACAACATCAAAAAAGTACGGTTTCATTACAACTATGCAAAATGATGCCAATTGTAGTTAACTTCTATACGTTTCTTATTATTAATTTTGTACCAGACTGTGCGTACGGTAGTTTTACCTAAAAAACGGTAACTTTTTTAGGGCTGTACGGAAATCGAAATAAAAAAGTTAGCATCACTGCACAGAAGTCTTATGTTTTTATGCGGAAGAAGTACGACTTATGTTCTTTCGCAGTTCAAAAAGAAATGTTGCTAGAAACTTATTTCTTAAAACAACATTCTGCCAAATTCTTTCGCAATAAGAACAGAGTACTACTATTGCAACATTATTCCGCAGATATTTCATGCTTCTTGAACACAGCACTAGCCTTAACTGCGGAAGAACATGAGCAATAGTTTTTCTCTCTCGAAAACACATAGGTTCATGTCAAATTTTTCACATGAAGAAATCGATGTTGCTCAACAATTTTCGCACATATGAACAGGGTACTAGGCTTTAGTACGAACTTATTCACAATGGTGAGCCAAAGTGTTTTTTATTTTCATCTTTTCATAAAACGATTTAACTCTGGAATATCATACTTTGTCGGTTCGACGACTCATGTTTATGTTTTGTACTCGTATATCTGTTCCTCTATTTGTATTTATCTATACCTGATTTTTCGTATAGTAGTAGCCGCTGATACGGTCTTGATGTGTGCGCAGTTATAGCTCTGTACGTATCGGCAAGTTCTATTTTTTTGGATATTGAAACCACGGGTTATACAAAGTAGAATTTTGTTTTTCATTTGTAAATCATAGACTGACACTATTGAGAACAAGTTCCTTTAATTACTCAATATGTTAATTTTCAAATGCTAACAAATTTAATCGATTCTGCAAACTATTTTTTAAATTCCCATGTCATGTTTTAAAAAATCAGCCAAATGAAATAGAGCTATGCAGGGTGCTTTTATGGCAAATTAATAATAAAAAAATAATTTATGTTAACTTTTTTATTAACATACAAAACAAATAATTGAAAGAAATAAGTTTAATTTATTTAGTTGTTGCCGGTCCTTTCATTAACATTCGAATATCGTATATCGTCGTCGTCGATTCGACGAACTATGACGTTTACGCCACAAAAATATGATGATATCCTAGGTTAAGAACGTTAAGTTCCGGGCATAATAAAAAATTAAATAATGCTTTTTTTAACCTAAACTATTTAAGAAAATCTTCATAGAAGAGCACAAGATCAATTTCTTCAATGTTAAATAATTAATCTCAGTAAGAGTACAAACAGCAGCAAATTCCGTTTTAGTTTTAAATGTAACAGTATGCTGCGACATTGTGGAACAGGCAGCCGCTAAAATTGCTTTACACGAACATTGTTTTTAATGTCGCAGTTGGCCACGTCGTAGAAGACAAACTGAAGTTAGCTGCATACAAGTCATCAACGAAATTTTCATACAAGTGAAGCGAAGTCGAGCAAGACAAGGGGACATTGTCGTTCAAAAAAATATTTATTGAAGACAAAACGCACGACATTGTTGTCATGTAGACACGAATGACGATTTCCTTTGAATTGTCGATTAGAAAACCCAATCGGGAGATCATGCTTTGCAAACTGGGGTATCGTGCTTTATTAGGACCGGCACTCAGGGCGCATCACCCCTACTCATGCGTGCATTCTGCTGGAACTAGTAAAATTGGTTGTGGGAAGAGCGATAAAGGTGGTACTGCCTATAAACATTCGATTTAAATTTTTGCATGCTATACACGACAGGGAAAACCTCCGCAGTTAGTTTATTTCACATACGAGCAGTCCGGCCGAAGACCGAAATCTCCCCGACAAATCGGTATGCTCTTATTGAAAAACATACCTTCAACTAAGTCTCTCAATAAGAATAAAAAATTATAAATTTTATCAGATAATTGCATGCCAAGTATTTATTTAAGTCCAGCTTGCTTAACTTAGTCTTGTATTAACAGATATAAATAGTTAGAAGTAACAAATTACGTGTAAGTACAATAGATATTTATTATGAATTTCTTAACTAACAATTTATTTTGTAAACGAAATAATACATTTCATATTGACCAACAAAAATTCCGAAAGATATTTCAGTTAATTGTCACGCAACCTGTGTAAATTTCAATTGTCTACCCATTACAGTCGACAACATTCGACTACATGCATAAACGGTACTACTATTTTGGGACACCCTTTAATTTTTCTCCTTCTTCATTATAATTATGGACTATATAGGTTTGCCATTTCGTGTGGGATTTCCACAATATTAATATGCCCCCTTCCCTATGAATAGGGATTTCCGAAGCCCCCCAAAAAGGCTACGGACTTCTCTTGAATTGATGTATTGTAAATAGTTCTAAATATATTGCTATGGAAAATCGAAAATACTATCCAGAGCTGGAAAATTTAACCATTTTATTGGTTTGTAAAAGTAAATAGCTAAACCAATTTTTGTCTGTTAATTAAACATATCTCATACTTCAGGAAGAATTGGTATTAAAAATCAAACAAAATCCCAAAGGCAGTTCTAGAGTTACACAATAGAAACTGTTTTGATACATAAAAACAGCATTTGTTGTATAGCATGTAGATAAGAAACTGAGAATTAAATTCAAATCTTTCGTATATATTTTTGCGCTCGAGTCATTTTGTCAGTATGTTTGGTGCAACCTAGAGTAGTGTCGACTGAACTGATCACAAAAATTAAGTTGTATCGTCGGCTCACCACGTCTGTCGAATGGGTAACTGTTTGATACAAATTTTTCATTATATAGTTGTCAATAAATGTCTTAGCTTTCTGTAGGTGTACCAGGAAGTCGTGGTGTTATATCAAAACAAAAATAACTATGGAGGAAGAGCAATGTTCTAGTTTTGTTATTGTTATTTTAACCAAATAAATAACACAAAAATTATATTCATCAAAACAATGACATCAAATATGCATTGCGTTTACAAGGTCTGTTTTAAGTAATTGAAATATTCAAACCCTTCAATTAAATTATTTAAAAAATTATGTTTTTTGTTAAAGTGTGTCTGTCCTTCTTTCCTCAAACGGTTTAATTGGGTACTTGAGACTGAAGTGTGTAGACGTAGACGTGAAAAATACTTTATTATTTGTTGCTTAAAATTTTGAATTTATTAAATGATGTACGAGTAGGCGATACAAAATATTATTAAAACTTTGTAGAATCAAAATATTGTAAAACTCTGTTCGTGTTTCAGTCAAGAGAACAAAAGTCTGTTGAAAGTGTTTTTCATGTTTACACGGATTATAAAGTCATGGTGAAATAAACATAATTTGGGGATTCACACTATAGTCATAAAGTCATAAAATAATAGCACGAAAAATATGACTAGTGTGATCAACCCGTCATAACTTAGTATGCTATTTCACACATCGATCAGCCGCTGTCTTGCTATGAGTTGAATACATTTTTTTTTGCGACAGCATACGGAAAAAAGTTCAATGGCTGGCCAGCTACTTAAGTTAAACGAGAAAAATCTTTGAATTTTGTTTATGTTATAAAAATGTGATTTAATGTACAGACTACCTATATGTCTGTACATAAAATCAAATTTTTGAGCAGTTTTTAGTCGTGAATCATATATAAGTAACGGCGGCAAAATATGCTATCGTCGTCTCGCCTAAAGATTTTTAGCCGCTCGACTCCCATCTCTAGAACTATTTTCTATGACCAAACAAAAACATACCTCAAAGAGTGGTATAATTTTATGAGTTTTTTGTATGCAGCACAACAAAATTTTTTTAAACTGGTCTAAAATATTATGACTTTTTTTTTTTTGGAGTAGGACCAGCGCTCAGGGGATGACCCCTATATATGCAATGCATTGCGCCAGAACTGAAAACGAGGGGATAGTATTGAGGTACAGATTAGGAAAGATGAGAAGATAGACAGTTTTTTTTTTTTTTTTTTGTAGCTATTTCAACCTTTTACTTCGCCGGCTAATTTTTGCTACAGGGCCGACGAAGGTGGGTGCTGTTACTCTGCTTTTTAGTACATGATAGTGTCAGTCGCTGCCAATTATGTTCAGTGACCAGTGACTATGCCTTCATCATTGAAACAGGCTGGCAACAACTAACACAACCATGAACTAATGCTGATCAGAAGAATTCAACACAATATTTCATGACTCAGCGGGGGCTCGAACTCACGACCCTCCGCTTCATAGTCTCGTGTTCTACTACTTCAGCCAACAGCAACCACATGACTTTATGACAATATGACTAAATAGCACACAGTGTGGATACCCCAAATGTGATAGTACTACGGCAAAGTCATGGTCTGCGTCAAAAATTGTAGCAACCAAGAATGATAAAATAAAGATTACGCCTTGCGCGTGATTTACCGTTTGATGACGTATTTGTTCCCTAGAAGAGATTGCCAAATGTTTATTATATGCAAAGCTAATACTTCCTCGTACAAAATTAATATTTTCTGCTATATTTGGCAACTCTTCACTCAATTTACTCAGAGAGATTTCCAATTTACTCAGAGAGATTTCCATCTAGCAAATTAAATCGGATTTATGAAAGTGCAAGTTTTGTGTTATATTTTATAATAAATTGTGTTATATTTTAAAATAAATATATTAAAATAATTAGTGCTTTTTGTTTGTTATGTGGTCATTTCATTGGTTCTTACATCAAATCATCAGTAGACTTTAACCTAATTCCAAAATAACAAAACCTCTTAGCTTATACATAAACTCCCAAAAATTGAGACAATATGTCGAATAAACGATTTTAAAATATTAAAATAATTATTAAAAAACTTATAAAAACTTGATTTTTAAAGCTCATAAACTGTAAACAAAAAACCTAAATTAAAGAGAAAAGAGAACAAAAAGAGCAAACATGAAATGTGCAGTGGGCAATTGGAAAAAAAGTAACAGCAAAAAACAACTGAGAAATAATTGTGTTCAAATGTAATATTATCAAAATTTTTTTTGTTTTCAAAAAGCTGTGTCATTTTATAGTTTTCCAAGAGATGAAGCTCAAAGGAAGTTATGGCTGATATGATGCAAGCAAAAAAATTTGTTTTGAATGGGGAAAAAAGAAAAATAATTAGCACTTGGGTTCAATATATATATAAAATAACTATAAATTAACAATTTCAAATAAAAAAAGTGGAAAATAAAATAATTTTTTAAAATTGTTTATTATCAAACAAATTTAATTTGAAAAATCGCAATTTGCCCCACTGTCTTGTTTTAAATGGGGAAAAAAGAAAAATAATTAGCACTTGGGTTCAATATTTATATAAATCAACTATAAATTAACAATTTCAAATAAAAACAAGTGGAAAATAAAATAATTTTTTAAAATTAGTTATTATCAAACAAATTTAATTTGAAAAAATCGCAATTGGCCCCACTGTCCTGTTTTTACAATAACATAATAGTTCTCTAGCTGAATTCTATTAGCCAATCAGAACACATGTTGAGTGACGTCAGATTTCCATCATGCGCAGAAAAGTATTTTTATTTCAGCTTGTTGGCGTAATCTTTATGTTATCATTCTTGGTAGCAACGAAGTAGTCTAAAGTGCTGCACACATGCGCAATTACGAACCAAGCTGATATACATACACGAGGAGGTATTTTACACAAAAACTTTGACATCAATGTAGCCAAGCAAAATAAAATATAATCTGGCGTTGCACTAAAATCCTATATTTATGTCATGGCCCAACTATCAGCTCATCTCTCTAGTACAACAATAAAACAGACATTTATTTTGTGTAAAAATTTTCCATCACGTGCTTGTGGTTTTACAGCAACGTTTTTTACAATAACAAAACTAACTCAGCGATGTAAACAAAAATCGCTAAAAATAAATAAAATACATAAAGGCGGTCGAAAATGTAAACATCTTTTGACACCATGGAAAATTTTTAACGGTCAAAACATAAACCTACAAAAAATCACCACGAGAAGTGAGACGACCTGTTCGTTTGACCGTGATTTTTTTCATCATGGTATGAGTAAACAGCTGAATTACTAACAAAAGATTTCAAACTGCAAATAAAAATGGAGGCACTTAAGAAAACTAAACATAAACATTAAAATAAAAAAATAAAAATTATTGCAAAGTAAAAAGCAAAAGCAACATGTGTTTGTGGTATGGCGGTATGAATTAAATAGCTGATAGTTGTTGCAACTCTACAATATTTACAAATACAACATTAAATTTCCTGAATTGTTTTTGTAATTATTGCATAAAATTGCTACCACATTCAAAATATACTATTAATAATATCAGTGTTCACTTTAAAATAAAAGATGATTTTTTATCACTTTCTTTTTGGCAACACTGTTCTTGGCAGCTCAGCTGTTTTTTGTACAAAATATTACTGTTAAATATGTCCAGTTTGGTCATATCGACTTACAAGCGAGCAACACTTGCAGGTTATTGTATTTTATTAACCGAATTTCATGCTCGTTTAACTTCTCATCATGAACTTCTATCATTTTATGGACGCAGCTCATTTCTTGTTGAATAGACACGTGAACAAGCACAATTGCCGTATTTGGTTGATTGGTGTGGGACAGTGGCATAATTAAAAAAAATACGACGAAGGCAGGAACGTTGCTACCAAATCTTCTTTAAACATTGAGTTATATATAGATCATTCTATCGACTCTAATATGGATTTCATACATTTCTCTACATTTTGTGTTTTTTTTTTTTTAGTAAAATCCGATTGCTTAAAAACACCCACTACATCTGGTAGGGCTGGATCTGTGACCTCCCCCGCATAAACAGTAAAAGTTATTAAAAACTTGTCATGCTCTACTTATTCCTCAGTAACCGCTTAAACCCTATTTATTATCTTTGTATGTTTCTCAGTTCTTTTTTTTTTGCATAAAGTTGCAGTTGATTTTTTTGGTTATACATATTTTACTAGTAATTTCGTACTAGAATATGTCAAGCATGGTGCAAAAACATGAAGAAAACATACTTAACAGAAGAAGAAAAAATAACGTTCACACATGCAACTTGTGTTTTTTAAATTAACTACTTGTGAGTGTATAAACTATAGGCAACTACCTGATTACTAGTCAAATTGATATGCTAACACCTGTGTGCGAAAAAATGTAAATGTAGTCTTGCTACGAAAATCGTCTATTCGTAGATTAAATTGTGCGAGTATGTATTTGGTCATGCCTGTTGTGTACGTTACAGTTCTCGTGTCCAAAATAAGTGTAGCAACCCATCAAATCCCACTAAGGAAATAACTTTAACCATAAGTGGGACGGCCTCCGAAGGTTGTGTTTGAAACACATATTGCAAATATTTGTATGATATTGTGTGTGTGTGCGTGTTAGTTTTTCTAGTTTAGATCCACTACCATTAATGTTGTTTTTTGAAATATTTCTTGTCTCGTTTATTGTTACATACATGAAGTAAAACCAAAAATGCAAAATAGTTGGTTAACAATGTTAGTAGGTATTAATCTATTAGATATCTGTCTGTCTGTAAATGTTTTCATTAAGGTGCTACTTAATAAGCCAGTGATAGGCGAGTGCCTATTAATCAATATTTTCAATTGGATGTAATTGCGTCAGTGCAGTCACCCCGACAATTTCAAATGTATGATTCGAAGGACCATCAACTGGAATGTAATTTCAGAAACCAGAGCATAACTTAGGAACCGGAAGCTGCAATTAAAACAGTCATAATAATGCAAAGATCTCGATAAATATATCTTTCTGTAAAATAAAAATTCTAAAAGCTAGTTTAAAATGGCAATAATTAAATGCACACGATGAAATTAAGCATGATCTTCAAAATATATGCTCTGAGCAGTAAACAATATATCTCTGACCCAAAAAGTAAATGTATGAGTGATTTTTAAGAGCTTTCGCATTTGATTTAAGAAAAAACCTACAATTTAGAAAAGTGTATGAAATCGTTATTTAATGTTTAAAGATGATGAGCCTTAAATGGCTCATACGCTGGATCCAATTTGCATGCTGTGTGGCACGTAGCACCGTTTTCTTGAAACCACATCTCAGCCAAGTCCAAACATTGCATATTTCGGGATGCATTTTTACTTCTTCCAATGCTTCTAGCTGCTCTTCATACCAAATATGGCAATTTTGTTTGTTCACATATCCATTGTACCAGAAATGAGCACGATGCACTTTCTTAACCGGGCATGCATTTTGATAATAAAATTCAATAATCTGTAAGCGTTGTTCGTTTGTGAGTCGGTTCAATTATGGACTGATCTGAACTGTAGCATGTTACACGAAAACAGCTGAGCTGCCAAAAACAGTGCCGCCAAAAGAAAGTTGCTAAAATATATCCTCTATTTTTTTCACTATATGTTATAACTATATCACAGGGTCTCGCTACATCATGATTGTTATTGTTACTAGTAAAATATTTTGCAAAGTATCGATACACAGGTGCCGATGGAATTACTTCGACCATAACCCGTTATTGTGACTGAGTGTACTGGGACTATGCCTTCACATAAGAATTAGCAACGTAGTGAACCATGGAAAATTTCTTAGACGAACCGTATACAGTTATGTGAGATGTTGAAATTAACTAGTGCGAGTGAGAGGCAAAAGGATCAGTGATCTGACTGCACTTAAAAATAATTGCCAACGAGGCTTGATTTTGACTGACTCTGAGCTAGCGACTGACTTCTTTATAATATTTTATCAAATTTTACAATTGGGGTATTCACACAGAGTGCTATTTAGTCATACTGCTTAAATAGATTTTTGCTTTGGTACATAGAAAAAGTCCTACTATAATAAGAATTCTGTGCAATGTATATTCTTTTGTCATTTAATAGCTCTACAAATCTGAATTAATGGCTGAAACTCGTCAGTCACCCGTTAGCACACTAAATTAAGATGAGTTGTTCACACTTCTCATATGTTTTCGTGCTATGACTTTATGATATCTCTGGTCATATTTGTAACGTTTAAAATGCCAATTTGTATTCAAAAATGCATTAGATAACGAGTTGTGTGTTTTTGTCATTAGATTTCAACAATGTTTTTATTAAATTATATGTGGACACTACATTCGTATATTTTAATACGCCCGACCCTAAATATTCAACCCTTTAGTGGATATTTCTTCCCTTGAAAAAATCTCCCTTTTCCCTAGAGTTGCAATCGCGCATTTTTTCCATGTGAAATACTCACATGTTCGAAAAAATAATGCCAACCGCTATTTTTATTCCCGTGAGTGTTTTCCCAATAATTTTTTGACTTTCTTGATAAATATTTTGATTGCAAATAAGAAAGGAAACACAATGTAAATGCTTAGTTTTCTAGTTATTTTATAAGGCAATGGTTTTTAATTGTTTGATTTGATTTTCAAAAGGAGTGGAAATGCAAACAAACTACAGTTGGATAATAATGTGTGGAAATTCCGAGATTGCCAAAGTCTTTCATAAAGAGAAGGAAGTTGTGGCTGACTTCTGAAAAAATGTAGAAACCCAGTTAAAAAGTCACGGCCCGCCTCCGAAAAGCGGTACGAATTTTTTGTTATGGCATGTTCATAGTAATATTCAGCTATTGATGATGGGTGCTGTTGGCTGAAGTAGTAGAACACGAGACTATGAAGCGGAGAGTCCTGAGTTCGAGCCCCAGCTGAGTCATGAAATATTGTGTTGAACTCTTCTGATCAGCATTAGTGCGTGGTTGTGTTAATTGTTGCCAGCCTGTTTTCAGTGATGAAGGCATAGTACTGATCACTGGACAATTACTGGCAGCGACTGACCCAATCATGTACTAAAAGCAGAGTAACAGCACCCACCTTCGTCGGACCTGTAGCAAAAATTAGCCGGCGAAGTAAAAGGTTGAAATAGCTACAAAAAAACTCTCTATCTTCTCATCTTTCCTAATCTGTCCCCTCAATACTATCCCCTCGTTTTCAGTTCCAGCGCAATGCATTGCATATATAGGGAACATCCCCTGAGTGCTGGTCCTACTCATAAAAAAAAAAAAAAAATAGTAATATTCAGCTATTGATGTGGCATTTAATACATATTTCATAATTTCTTAAATTGTGTCTTCTTATTTTATCCAATAACTTTTTTTTTGCTTTTATTTAGAAAATTACGACATAAAACGCTTAAAAATAAAATGACATGAATTCACAGTAAAATGTAATGTTTTTTATTCCCTAAGAATTGGCGACAGTGGTGTTAACCGTACGTATTGTACGGTAATTTAGCCCTCTGAAATCTAAGCAGGGCCAAATTACCGCATTCGATATCGATCGAAATTTCCATACAATTTCAATACAAATTTCGTTCGATATCGAGTGCCGTAATTTGCCCCCAGGTAATTTCTATATATGTACGGTAATTTTAAAAAGTTTTAATTGTTGGACCCCCAAACATTTTTTTCATAATGTGTCTACAAGGGCGAATTCATAACTTTGTTAATAGATCCGTTTTGTGACCGCCCAAATATAAATTCTTCACTGCAAATTCTCTTGCGACTACATATTTCTCAGTAACAACATCAAAAAAGTACGGTTTCATTACAACTATGCAAAATAATGCCAATTGTAGTCAAATTCTATACGTTTCTTATTATGAATTTAATTGCTTAATTTTTATTAATATTGTTTGTTAGAAAGAGTTCAAACCAGCCAAGAAATATATTTGTGTATGGGACACTACAAGTGCTTTCACGCATTTGTTCACTGTCTTTGTAACATAATAATTATATATGATTACCTGTCAAAATATAAAATTGAAATATTTCTTTCAAATCTAAAATTTTAAAAAGTACTTAATAATCCAAAAAAGTAATTGACATTCAAATTGTTTAACTTATGAAAGTATGAATTAAGTCATTATCCGCGCTATTGAGAACAAGATAAGTATTAGAAAAAACCATTGAAACGTTAATAAATATATCATTCTTCAAATAGCAGCATTTCTGCAAACGGTTAACAAGCATTCCTTTTTGCAAAAGTAATAGTGGCGATTGTTATGTCAGCCGCTAATGTATAGAAAAATTTAAGTTTAAATTAATTTGCTGATTTGTATATTCTGGCATGATTTGTAAAAATAAAACTAATATGCATAAAAACCAGCTCCGTTTCTCCTGAATTTACATAAAAGAGAAATGAGATTTACAGGCAACGTAGATATTGCGGCCCCCCAAAACATTATTAGCTTTTCCTGCCTTGTCTGCAAGTTGCTTCATTTACAATTTTTGTAGAAAAAATCTTGCGAAATGGAAACATAATTTTGTTTGGTTCTTTTTTCGAAAATTATTGTTTTTAGATTTGTGTTTATGTACATGCTAAAAATAGTTGTTCTGAATTGCTATTTTTACTGAGGTAATTGTTACTTTTTATACCCTTCACAAAAAAGTGAAAGGGTATACCTATATATAGGTTTGTCATTCCGCCTCAAATATATATATTCTAGGTCCTTATGAATAGTGGTGACGATTGAGCGATGTCCGCCTGTCTGTACGTGAAATGGGTTCTCCCAAGCCCCCAGAAGAGCTAGAAACTTCGTTCTTGGACTGGTGGACTGGAAATGAACTTAAATAGAATGGTATTAAAATTCAGAAAAATTCGAAATACGGTTCCAGAGCTGCCAAGCTTACACCTATTTCTCGACGCAAAATTAATACCAAAAACCAATTATTTTTTTGGTTATTTGTAAATTAAACCTATTTCATGCTTTGGAAAGCCTCAATGGTCTAGTAAAAACTACAAAAATAAAATTGTTTCCAGGGATGGGAATGTAAAAGTTTTTTTTTTGGCACATTCAGTATTTTGTAGTACATGTAATAACTAAAATTGTTAAAAATTGTAAGTTTCTCTTAAATAAAACCTCTTTAGATATCATGAAGATTTGTAATCGTCAAAACAATTTTAAAAATTAAAATTTCGCTTCCAGGGATGGGAAATTAAATTTTTTTTTTGTGCATAAAAGTAACCAAAGAGGCAACTGACGTTGTTATTAAAATAAAAATTTTGACTCCACGGTTGAACAAATTAAATATTTTATGGTACATGAAAGTGACCAAAAAGTTTAAAAATTTTAATATTTCTGTCAAGTAAAACTATGTTAGACCTCACTAAGAATTGCATTGGTAAAATAAAATCAATAAGTGTTCGAACTCACGGGCGATGTGTTAACACCTTTTTGTTTATTTATTTTATATTAAACCCACAAAAAACAAAGAGAATGCAAAGCAACAGACAAATGTACATACATTGTTATGTTTGTACATAAGCTACATACATACGTTGCTGTCTTGCTATCTCATTTTTATATATGTACGTATAACCACGTCACTATTCTCTTTGCTATGCATAAAACAAAACCGAAGATCAAAATAAAACATTTTTTAATATTACTCCAAATTAATACTCCGAATTAAAACACTTAAATATCCGCTCGCCGATATCGGATCGCCTAAACTCTTCGTCGAAACCCGCACTAGCGTTTTAATCCAAAAATTAATAAAATCGGCTATGAATTTCCGGAGAAAATCGCGTGGGAAAATTATATGAAAATCGCCCAATAATCACTTTCAATACCGACTGCCAAGCAACAACAACAAACAAACAAACTCTTACACTTGCGTATGTATTGAAACTGATAGTTTATTGCCCTAGAGGCGCGCGTATAGATGTTAACACATCAAAAATAAAAATTCGCTTCCAGGGTTGGAAAATCGAAATATTTTTGTTACATTAAAGTACCCATATAAATTCAAAATATTGTGTTTTTAGTGAATTAAACGTATTATATACATCAGGAAGAATTAAATTGGTATTAAAAATTATTTTAAAATTAAAAATTCGGTTCCAGGGTTGGAAAATCGAAATTTTTTAGTACATAAAAGTAGCCATTTAAGTTCCTAATTTTTATGACGAATATACCTACTTTATAATCAGGAAGAAATAAATTGGTATTAAAAACCAAAAAAATCGAAAAGACTATACTACGGTTGAACAATTAGAACTTTTTGCGGTACATGAAACGGATTTTTACTTTTTGTTTTTAAATTAAACATATTTAATATATTTGAAAGAGGTATTAGAAATTAGAACAGCCAAACATTTAGCTTCCTAGCCGAAAAATTTAAACCTTTTCTTAAATATAAAAGTAACCGATAACATCATTTTGATTTTTTAATTAAACCTACTTTCTGTTTTAGCAAGAGAGAAAAAAAGAAGAATTTCATCTGTATATCTTTATCATTCCGTCTATAATTTCCACAATTGTAATATGCGACCACATGTATATATGTGACGCGCAAAATAAAAAAGGACCTAAGGGTAAAAACCGGTTTTGTTCAGGAGAGCCATTTTGAAGATTTAAATACGTGTATCTTCGGTATACCATCACTTCATAAAACGCGCATATCTCTGGGAGGGAACACTTTTGGGGCATGGGATTGGTCTCATTCGATGCTCAGATGTTGCCCACATCAAAAAAAAAAAGTGAAAATTGATTTTTTTTTACCCTTAGGTCCCTTTCACTATGCGCTGTCACACATATATGTATATATATATATATATATATATATATATATATATATATATATATAAATATATATATCTATATATAGATAGATATATATATATATATATATATATATATATATATATATATATCCAGACATACTTGGGTGAAAGGCATATACGATTCGGCACAGCTGAATATATCACTTTTAATTGTTTATTTTAACTTTTTTTCAAAAATTGTCTGCCTCTTTCTCTATGTCGAAAGAATTTTTTCATTCCTACAAATATATTTGAAACAAAAAGATTATTTCGTTTTTGTTTCAAATATTCACATACATACATATACTGCTTTTTCGGCTTTGTCGGAAGCTATAGTTCGATTGAATGAATTGAATGAGAACCAAAAACAAATTTTAAAAATCAAGAATGGAAAATTATGCTTGACTTGGATCACCGATATTTTTCAAGGTTGCCTTTTCCCTATGAAAAAGCAAAAATAATAGTTAATTTTATATATTTGGGTATTTGTTGTTTTTCACAAGATTTTTTAATATTATTCGTGCTGATTCTTTTCCCAAATTACAAAAAAAGGTCAAAATTGATTATTGAGGAGTTTTAGCTAGTTCCTATGCGCATTTTACTGGGGCTAATGCAGATCATCAGGGAACCTTTACCCAACATTTCTTAGAAATAAGTAAAGATATTATTTTAAACTTCGACTCAATTGAATCAGAAGTTTAAGTAAATATCAAAGCTATAACAAGAACTCAATAATCAATGTTTCCCTTTTTGTTTTCTTACTGTGTCATACTACAACTGGCTGGCTTTTTTCCAACTCTAATTGTAAGAGTAAGAGACAAAGAAAACAACAACAGCTAATTACTCGCAGTGTTGATAACATTTTGTTATTTTTGCGCTGGCACTCGCATCGTTTATAGTTAATTTTATATATTTTGGTATTTGTATATTTTCACAAAATTTTGGGAAAAGAATCAGTTATTCACACGCTGGGTCTCATATATTCCAAAAAAAGAGTAAAAGCGCTATATTGTGCTGTGCTGAATTTTATATGCCTTTCACCCAAGTACGTCTGGATATATATATATATATATATATATATATATATATGTATATATATATATATGTGTGTGTGTGTGTGTGTGGTCGCAATTGTGGAAATTACACACGGAATGATAAAGATACACTATACCCTTTCACCATATTTTTGGGAAGGATATAAAATTGGTGTTTGTCAAAATCTTCTCGAGAAAATTTCAACATTTTGTTCATTTTCAACATTCGCTCACAACAAAATACAAAAAAAAGCAACTTGGAGAGAACATCAAAGTCTGTACGTCACCACCATTCCTTTTTCCCTTCGCTCCTGAAAAACTCAAGTCTTAAAGCTTATTAATGTAAATTAATCGTATAAGAGCATTTGTAATATATTTGATGCAATTGTTGTATTCATGCGTCATATCAACTTCATTAGGTTTTTCACTAACGTCACTTTTCTTTCTATCGTTCAATATATTCCTCCTTAGACGATTTCTTGCTCTTTCAGAAGATTGCTACGTTACAGTTATAATACAAATATCTATGCAATTACTACCAAAAGGAAACTTAGTTAAAAGTAGCTAAGAGCAAGGAAATATGCACTTTAAGTTTTTAGATAAGTTTTTCCATAATAAGAAACTAGACAATGATTTCTAAATATTTTAAAATTTTTGATAATACCTCTTTATCTCCATGGACCTTTTTATGGAAATACCCATATATCGAACTCGGTTAAGAAAGTGCATTCTGCTCACAAGCAGTGCTAGTTAAATTATAGACAAAACTGAATATGTGTAACAGTAAAGGTACGTTCACACTTATCAAATATTTGCCCCGAAATTGCAGTTAAATCTGTAAAGCATTGCATTGCGAGTAATAGAATTTCTTGTTTTAAGCCTTGCCCTAATGTATAGTATACGTCAGTTTATGTCCCCGTTTCTTCAACTTTTTGTCAGCAATGTCTCAAGCAGTCAAGTGTGGTTTAAATTCGATCGTTTTATATTCGTTTCCCATTTCGCATAATAGTTGTTAATTCTGTGTGAGTGTCTGCTCGTTAAGCTGTTCGCCTGCCTGACTGCTGGGTATATGCAAATCTGTGCGTTGGTGTCCCATAAAGCAAATTGGTAGAGAAGTATACACAAAGTAAAGAAAAATCACATTGTTGGTTACAAGTGTTGATAAATAGACAAACTCGTAATACACAACAACTTTAAGTTACCTACATTTTGTGAATAGATACATTTTATATATTTATGTGTACCTGGCGATTTACAAGAATTCAACTAAAAGTAACAACGCCCGTTTAATACCTGTTGTTCTTGTGTTGCCTGATTAGTAGAGTGTTAGCGTTGTAAATTGATTAAGAATAATTTGGTTAATCGATCAAACAAAACCCAACTGTTGTTCGAACAGTTTTAAAATTACGATTTTCGAATAACGAATAAATCGATTAATCAATGCCAATTAATGGAACAATTATTTTTATTAATCAAATTTATATATTAGGCTAGAATTTGATGATTTTACACAAAATGTAAAAAGGTTGAAAAATAATGTAAACAAAAAACAATCATAAGCTCTAAACACTTACAGGACAGCCGGCTGCACGGCTTCGGGTCTACAAACGCCGCTGGCTACAAATACTGTCATGTAGCCAGCTACTTAATTATTTTGAAAGCGGCAGTTGCATCATGGTTTTTGTGTGCCACTTTCATATATAAATCGTTTATTCTAAATAAATATATTTATATATCGGACGAATTTGAAAACAATTTATTCAATTTATTTGTCTATAGGTTTTTGCTGTTGCTTGTATTTCGTGATGTTCTCTTTTGTTATCACTTTGAAAATGAGTGTGAGTTAATTTAATGTTTATATCCCATTTTCATAGTGAATTGATAACATCTATCGAGTATACACTAAATTAAAACTTGAAAGATTTTTTTTCTTTTTATATCTTGGATCAGCGCTCAGGGGATGACTCCTACATATGCATTGCATTGCGCCGGAACTAGAAAGGAGGGGACAGATGAAGAAAGATGAGGATATCATATTTTGTAGTTGTTTCTTTATCCTTTTTACTTCGCCGGCTAATTTTTGCTACAGTATCGACGAAGTACATGGTCGTGTCAGTCGCTGCCAATTATGTTCAGTGACCAGCGCTGCAATTATGTTCAGTGACCAGTGCTATGCTATGGTTGTGTTAGTTGTTGCCAAAGGCACTAATGCTGATCAGAAGAGTTCAACACAATATTTTATGACTCAGCACGGAGTTGAACTCATGACCCTCCACCTCATAGTCTCCTGTTCTACTACTTCAGCCAACAGCACCCACGTATACATATAAACTTAGGTATCGTTGCATCCAGTACTTTTTCAAATAGCCAGATAAATATTTTTGAAATTGCATATCGCTTGCAATGGGTTAATAGATTTTAAAAATTTACGTATTAAAAGAATGCGATACCCATATCATTTATATGTGATCTATGTTATCGGATTTACATATAAGAGTGATCCCCGCAAAAAATTACACAATCAGTTGCATTTTTGAAATGGCTGTTACCTTTATGTTTTATATTCTTGATCAGCTTCAAAAAATTGTTAAACGCTTATTTACTCAAGATTTTTCATTGTGCTGGCAGCACTTACATATCGATGGTCGCAAGTAGAAGGACCCTAACTTAAATAATTGTAATTTTACAGGAGAAGGCAAAAACATAACAGAAAGTCTATTGATCATAATAGAAACTGTAATTATGAATTGCTTGCAAATTCGTTATTTTTCATACTATAGCACTAAATTTTTGTGACCAAGTGTATTTGTGTGAATTGTATTGGAATCAGTGAACAAGTCAATTTCGTTAAAATACGAGTTAGGGCCCTTTTACTTGCTACCATCGATATGTGTGTATTGTCCCCTTTGTAAATAGGAATTAGTTTAATTGGGCTAAAACAAAGATAACACGGACCCGGTATATACATATTTTGGCTGAATAAAATACTATTACTATACTTCTTTATTGCAAAAAGAAAATTTCTAGTTATTTAAACAAAATTTCTTCTAAATACCATCTGAATAAGTAAAATTAAGCTTAGCATTATATGTAAAGCTGAACAGAAGTTAGAGAAAAACATATTATATGCAATCGTATCTGAAAGTCTGGATTTCAGAAACTTTAACAGCCTTTTTCTAAGTTTGATGTTTTTTCAAATAGTATGTTGTATTAAAGGAGGGATACTTATTTGAATTACTTATGCAAGAATTCAAATCGATATGAATTCGAGTACATCAGTTGACAGGGATCTAAATTATTAAATATTTAAGTTTTTTAATATATATTTTTCGATTAATAATTATATTATTTATTTAATTTTAAGGGTTTTTTCTTTGGAGTTTTTAAGGTTTTTATTTTTTATTAACACCCAATTTACACGATGAATTTTATGACGTCTAATTTTATTAATTCCCTTTTGAAATTGTTTCCAAAAACTCTTTGCGTTCATAAGATGAATTTTATTTTTTGTTTCACTTATATATGACCTGAATATGATGTGAAGAGAAATATGAAAAAAAAATCATGAAATCAAGTAATATTTTCTACCCGTCGTTCTTCCCTATCCCGTTCGCTATCAAACCAAAAATTACGTCGAAAATTGGACATCATAAAATTCATCGTGTGAATTGGGTGTAAGTTTTTTGTACGAATTGATTTTTGTTGTTGTAAAAAAAATAATTTTATATAATTTTTTATTTTTAAGAGAAGTGAAAACGACTACCTTTACGTATCAACTCTTAAGATGAGATTCGCTTGTCTTTTAATATCAAAAAATCAAGTTTAATCGATGAATACGTCGAATAGGCAATATAAATTCTATAATTAAATAACAATAAATAATAATTCTTCGATTAATCGAGCAACGATTAAACGATTTGGTACCCTAATGAATACTAGCAGTATGTTTGAGTATTTTAGTTTTAGTGGCTTTACGCCAACTACTGTTACAAACTGCCGCCAAACAGCTTCCATGTTGAGTCACTGTCTGGCTTTCAACTGACTCGTAAGAACAACAAGTTTGGGAGATAGATATTATTTTGAAAATGAGTTTTTGTTGATTTTAACAAAATTAACTAAAAATAAAAGTGGTTTAATGGCTCATAAAATGCAATAACTTACGTTTTAAATTACTAAAATTGAATTTGCAAAAAAACACCTGTTTGCAAATGATGTGAACTTTGGAGAGTGGCATATTTTAGGTTTTTTTTTTCTTGCAGATATTTTCATAAGCTCTAACGCGCTTTTTATTTTTAAAAATACTGTTATATTTCAAGGGATTTTCAATGAGATCATGTATTTAATTTCCTATTAATGTTATTTCAAGTGAATGTTTTACTAAAGAGGTAAAGTAAAATCAAATGTTTTAAACTGATGACTAGCGTTGTGTGTTGCTCGGTTTGCTTGAAAAAAAAAGAGAAAAAATCGTTGCGAATCGTTGGTATATAAATGAGAGATAGAAAGAGAATTTAGATGAATTTTTGCAAAAATCGTAAAAGCTAAACCAAAAAAACTTGAAAATCTTCAGGAAATAATTAAACTTTCCTTTGTGCCTTGGAATATTTATCATGTCTTTCTGAATTTAAAACAAAAAATTTCGAACAATTTGTTCAAAATCATGAGCTATAGTTAATAAACTTTTTTTATTTTCTACATCAATATTGAAAGCAGAAAAACTTTTGCCTAAATTTAAGTCTTGCTGGCAAAACAAGTTTTATAAATTGC
Organism: Linnaemya tessellans; assembly: GCA_951800035.1. Taxonomy (NCBI): domain Eukaryota; kingdom Metazoa; phylum Arthropoda; class Insecta; order Diptera; family Tachinidae; genus Linnaemya; species Linnaemya tessellans. Next base: position 35,292,312 of record OX637534.1, read on the forward strand.
TTTTGTCTAAAATGTTATTCATTCAATCAACCGGTAGCTTGCTTATTCTATTATAAAGGGCGTTTTTATAAGAGCGTGCTGATTTGAAATTTAAATAAAACACATGCCAAATTATGAAATGGCCAAAAATCTGTTTATTTGGTAGATAATTTCTTGTCATTTAACATTTAAATATAATTTCGCCACCACCACGACTATTTCGCACAAAGGTCATTCTGGAGGTCCAATTTTCCACCACCTTTTCAAGCATTTGAGGACGTATTTCAGCAATGACACGTTGAATACTGGTTTCCATAGCGTCAATCGTTGCTGGTTTATCCACGTAAACCAATGATTTCAGGTATCCCTACAAAAAATAATCGAGTGGCGTCAAATCACAAGAACGCGGAGGCCAATTCACCGGTCCATTTCTCGAAATAATGTTGTCGTTGAAATGATCTTTCAATAAGTCCATTGTTTCGCCCGCAGTATGACAAGTGGCACCATCCTGTTGAAACCGCATTTCGTTTACATCCATATCTTGAAGTTTTGGCACCAAAAAGTCATTGATCATGATTCTGTATCGATTTCCATTCACGGTAACGCGTCGTCCTTCCTCATTTTTAAAGAAATAAGGACCGATGATTCCACCAGCCCATAGACCGCACCAAACAGTACATTTATCGGGATGCATTGGTAATTCTTGAACGGCGTGTGGATTATCTTTGCTCCAAATACGGCAATTTTGCTTGTTGACATATCCATTCCACCAAAAATGCGCCTCATCACTGAAGAGAATTTTGCGGTAAAAAAGCGGATAAACATTTTTAATTGAACACTGTTTTTGAAAATAAATTTCCACGATTTGGAAGCGTTGTTCTGGAGTTAACCTGTTCATGATGATTTGCCAAACAATACTGAGTAGAGACGTCACTTTAAACTGTCAAAACAGCTGTCAGACAACAGAGTGATTCCTATAAAAAAAAACTTCATAAAAAAACACACTTTATATCAATTGCTACCAGTGTGGCCAAAATCGTTATATTAAACTACACCATGAGGTAAAATACTCGAATTGAATAAAATTGGACTCAATATCTATATTGATATATTATTAAACTATTTTTAAGCATTAGGTCTATATTTTATATATTTGTTGTATTCACTTTTCTTTTCAATATGTGGTGTTCGGAAAATAAAAGTGTTAATAAAAAAAGGTTAAGTATTTCTAAGCACTTCTGCTTTTTGAGAACTAAAATAAAAACAGGTGTTTGGTTTTGCTCTTAGATTAACTCTGGTTTTATTGAAAAAAAAAAAAAAAAAAATAGTGGGTGCTGTTGGCTGTAGCAGTAGAACACGACACTATGAAGCGGAGGGTCCTGAGTTCGAGCTCGCGCTGAGTCATGAAATATTGAGTTGAATTCTTCTGATCAGTATTAGTGCGTGGTTGTGTTAGTTGTTGCCAGCCTGTTTTAATGATGAAGGCATAGTCACTGGTCACTGAACATAATTGGCATCGACTGTACTAAAAAGCAGAGTTACAGCAGCCACCTTCGTCGGCCCTGTAGCAAAAAGTAGCCGGCGCACTGTGGCGCCTTTTCCCAAAAACCGTGGCAAAAATACAAAATTTTGTAAAATGAATGATTACATCGTACAAAGCACTTTTTACTGATGCCAGTTCAAAACCGTTTTTCTTAATTGGTTAAAAATTATCCCCCTTATTCATAAAAATTATGAGAGTCTAATAACAGCGTAATAAAACAAAATTTCATATGAAATTTGCTCTATTACACTCTTATTAACCTTTCATAATTTTTATGAATAAGGGGGTATAGCTGATGGAGCTGCTTAAACTCGGCAGTTTTTTTGGAAGTCCCAAAAAAGGTGATTTTGAAAAAAATAACATTTTAAAATTGAAGTGCTAGAAACCTTGACTTTAGATCATTACTTTTTTGGTACCGTTTTGAGGGTGTTTCTTTTTTATTGAATCCTAATTTTTCGGCAGTTGCCGCTTTTCAGACACCCTATATTTAGGGAATTTTTACAAATAAAATTGATCATATCTAAAAATGGCCAAAAATGGTCTCGCACAAATTTTTGGAGCATATTTGCTACACAATGCTTTAAATAATTTAACTTAACTTTGCCCCCAAAAGTTGCCGTTTTTCTTGATATAAGAGGAAAACTGTTACAATCTCATAATGAAAACGGCAATAACTCTGTTTTCACTGCAGCACGTATTTTTTACATATTTTAATTTCTCTTTACACGGTGACTTTTTCCCCTGCATTTTTCTTCAATTCTCTTCTATGTTTCTAACCCTTTCAGCGCCTTTGTATCCCGTTCGACAATAAACTCTACAAAATTCATGGTAAAAAGCCATCGGGCGAGTCCCGTATGAATAATAAGCAAAACTTTACTCTGTGAACCATGTAGGCATAACTATGACAATTTGTTTATTTAAATTTAAATTCGCATTCAGCGTTTCTATGACCAGTACATTTCTATGACCAAAAATGTTGAAAAAACTACCAAATAAGAAAAAAAAATAACCCAAATTTTCAGGTCTTTTATTCCACAGATGGAAAATAAAAATTAAATTTATTGATGGTTTATTTTGCTAATAAATTATATGGTAATTCCAGTTTTGAAAAGCAAAAGTAAAGGAATATTTTTGTTGAAAAAAGTAACCAATATTGATTAAACTTAACCAAAACGGTTCGCATTATAAAAATAGGCAGGTAGTTTTAAAACTTTTTTTATACTGAGTAAAATAGAAACTGCAGTTTTACACTACAAATAGTTGAGGCCTGGATTTTTGTTCTACAAAGCAGGTAGATTGAACCATTTTTATTTTTGGGTATAAATTAAACCGCAATTGTGTAATCAAGCCAGTTAAGTTTTTACTTTGTAAAAGCAGTGATCATTAAATTATACAATTTTACCCTAAAGTGCTATAATGTCATTTCAAAATTCGGAATTGTTCGAGTTATTCAGAAACTCACATAATGAAATTGTGTTCTGCAAAAATTACACAATTTATCAGGATACCACGAAGAGGATGTTAAAACCACAATTCACTTCGTTTACTTGAAAATTAATAAAAAATGGCTTGCCTCAAAACGAACGATAAAAAGCTTTTTGGAAAAGAATTCAGATTTGCTAAATGAAATAACAATTTTTGAAAACATCGAAGAACCGCATACATCTTCTAACAGCAGAAGAGGAAGACCTGCGAAAACTATAAACGATTGTTCGGAGTACACAAGAAAACGTAATCTTCCAAATGTCACTAAAGATATATGTAAATTGCATCTTTCAGAAGCATTATGTCTTAAGTATGTTAAAGATAAAGATAAATCAAGGTCAGACTTACAAAAGCTGTGGAGCTTGCAAACCCAAATCGACTGCAGAGAATTAAAGAGAGAATTCCAGCTCCTCCAAATGCTTTACCCACAAAGTATAGCATAGAAGAATCCTTAGCGTTATTTATGGACTTGGGATTGTTAAAGGAAAAGTATTCTATTCTACGAAGCTCTTTAAAGAATCATAACATCTGCCAAAAAAAGAAGCAGTGCCATCTATTGTAAAGGTTACTGAAATATCGGTAGAGGTTAAACTGCAAGACTTAATGGATCATACAGCCAAACGACTTATTCAAAGTTTGTCTGAAAAGGAAGCAGTATTACTGCCAGATAGGCTTACATTGGTAAATAAGTGGGGATGTGATGGATCATGCGGTCAAAGTGGCTACAAACAAACAATATCGGCAACTGACACAACTATTACAGATGCAAATATGTTTATGGCTTCTGTAGTTCCTTTACGACTTAGAAGTGAAATCTCTGAGCATTGGAAAAATCCCCGCCCATCATTTTTTTTTTTTTTTTTTTTTAGGAGTAGGACCAGCACTCAGGGGATGAACCCTATCTATGCAATGCATTGCGCCGGAACTGAAAACGAGGGGATAGTATTGAGGAGACAGATTTAGGAAAGATGAGAAGATAGACAGTTTTTTTGTAGCTATTTCAACCTTTTACTTCGCCGGCTAATTTTTGCTACAGGGCCGACGAAGGTGGGTGCTGTTACTCTGCTATTTAGTACATGATGGTGTCAGTCGCTGCCAATTATGTTCAGTGATCAGTGACTATGCCTTCATCATTGAAACAGGCTGGCAACAACTAACATAACCACGCACTAATGCTGATCAGAAGAATTCAACACAATATTTCATGACTCAGAGCGGGCTCGAACTCACGACCCTCTGTTTCATAGTCTCGTGTTCTACTACTTCAGCCAACAGCACCCACCCAGTTTTGCCGTCCGATATTTTTTAAATACACAAAGGAGTCTTCAGAAATAATCAAATCAACAGTAAACGATATAAAAAAAAGCAAATTTCTGAACTAAACCCTTTAATGCTTGAAATGCATTTTGTCTTACAATGATTGATGGCAAAGTCTTAAATGTAATAACAGATACTTCGTCAACTTTGAAGTGTGCGATTTGCAAAAAGACACAAAAGACTTTCAAAATTTTGATGATTCAAGCGATGAGCACAACTATGAATATGGAATTTCTGTAATGAAATCTTTATTTGACACATTGTTGTCACAATACTATTATATTTATATAAATGAAATTTATTTGTTGGTGGTTCAGCAATGTCTATATGCATTTCATTGGTGCTTTACCAAATCATCAGTAGACTTTACCCACAGTTTTGAAAAGTTAAAAACCTCTTATCTAATGCATATACTTCCAATTGACAATTTATAAATTACAAACTATTTTCAAAAATCACAACAGAATAAGCATATGGACATTGCTTAACCACCAGCAAAAGAATGCAAAAACAAAGATTACAAACACTTCAGAAACGCAAATACTTGCAAAATTTCTCGGATAAGACAAAATAAGGACCTTTTCAATATGTTGGCCGCCTCATCAGATCCACTATATATATATATATATATATATATGTATATATATATATATATATATATATGTATATATATATATATATATATATATATATATATGTATATATATATATATATATATATATATATATATATGTATATATATATATATATATATATATATATATGTATATATATATATATATATATATATATATATATATATATATATATATATATGTATATATATATATATATATATATATATATGTATATATATATATATATATATATATATATATATATATTTATATATATATATATATGTATATATATATATATATATATATATATATATATATATATATAGCATTACTGTTACTCTGCTTTTAGTTGATGATAGTGTCAGTCGCTGCCAATTATGTTCAGTGACCAGTGACTATGCCTTCATCACTGAAACAGGCTGGCAACAACTAACACAACCACGCACTAATGCTGTTTAGAAGAATTCAACACAATATTTCATGACTCAGCGAGCGCTCGAACTCACGACCCTCCGCTTCATAGTCTCGTGTTCTACTACTTCAGCCAACAACAAAATAAAAAATATAATATTACTCTAACATGTTAAATTACAGTGTTATTTTTTATAGACTTCCTTACGACAATATCATTTGAATCACCAAAAGTTGTGTTTGAAATGTTCTTCAAAAGATATGAATTTTGCGACAAAAGAGGTCAAAAGTTATTACCGTGCCCAGTGCCTATCAAAATGCGGGAGCACTTATTTTGAAACTATAGGATTTAAAATTGAAGTGATTTTTAACTATTGGAAATATCTTGGTAACTTTTATGGTTTTTGCGACGAGAAAGCCACTGTGCGCAGTACCCTGTGATCATATGGACATGCAGGTTACTTATATTTTAGCGAAAGCGGTTATCTTTGAAATGCTTTATATATTTTTAAAACACCTTAATTATATACTTTAAAGTTTATTATGTTTGTTATGAAACAGTCAAAAGGCGACACTGTGCACAGTGCCGCGGTTAAGGCCTTAAGTGCCTGCACAGTGTCGCCTTTTTTATGAGCGTGAAGATCATATACATTGTAGCTTGAATGGTCTTCTTTCAAATGCTTTTTAAATATCTTTATTAATTTAAAAGTTATGATTTCTGCAATGAAAAAAGGCAAAAGGTTGAAATAGCTACAAAAAAATGTCTATCTTCTCATCGTTCCTAATCTGTCCCCTCAATACTATCCCCTCGTTTTGAGTTCCGGCGCAATGCATTGTATATATAGGGGTCATCCCCTGAGTGCTGGTCCAAGATAAAAATAAAAAATATATATCCTAGTAGTCAACATTTTCATAAAATCAAAAAAATCAATACAATATTGCTGAATATCCAAATGAAATTCTAGCTACAAAAAAATATTTCACATAAACAAAATAATATTTGTCGAGAATGCCATAATTCCAAATTCTCACGATCAAAAATATTTGTTGAATTTTAATTCATAAACATTGACATTTAATTTTTAAACATCTATAAATATTGCTGTTGCGACAGTTTGGGGAATCATTGAACTTCCGCTGACCAACATAAATTTTTTTTACTTAATTTTATTGAACAATTTTTATTTTGACAATTCTAGCAGAGAACGAGCACTTGCGGGGATAAGGTGTTTTTATTCATTTTATTTTTGTTGAGTGGCAATTCCCACCTATGCCGAGGACTCGTGGCGCTAAGGCTTCTGAAGGGGATGGGGATGTATCGGACGTTGCGTCGTTGTAGGAGGCGGTGCTGCCGTAGTCGATGAAGCAGATGCAACATAGTGAATTCTACGAAGTTGAAGAAAAGAACGGTTGAGGTCGGTGCTGCTTCTGTGGCTGCTGCATCGGCTTCTAAAGGGGCTGAGAAGGCGGTTATGGGTACCCCGGTGGCATCTATTTGACGAAGTGATGCTAAGACGGCTGAGATGTCGGAAGTCGCAATTATGAGTGGCGAGGAGGCACGGTGACCGATGCGTCGAAGTCACCAAGATGAAGCAGAGGAAGAGGGTAGCTCCGCTTAGCGGAGAGCTGTTTTCGGGAGAACGTCTGCAGGAGTTGCGGTATCATTGTTCAGTATGCTTCTACAGCTCCCAACGGATTCAGATGCAGAAATTGCGACTTCAAAGGCTGCCCAACGGCGCTGCGTCCGTTCACGCAGCAAGAATCGCTAGAGCGAACGCAGGGCACTAATATGGAGGGGTTTACTGTCATACATCAAAATCTACAAAGGGCTTACGCAGCGACGTGGGAGTTTGGACAGCCGATGCGGCGTCGGGGAGCACCGTTTGGTCTTCTTTAACAGCCGTATTAAGCAAATGGCCGAGGGGATGCGGTTTTTCTCGAAGTTTCCGGGAAACTCTGCTGTGGTTGTGGACTGTGACGACGTTGACGGTTCTGTTGTTAGCCGCAGTCGAAGGGACTTTTGGCAGGATGCTGCTGGCTAAGATGTACTGTAAGTTCAGTAGAGCCTTGGAGCCATACTCGTATATAAGTTATATGGATAGGATATTACTCCTAGCGACTAACTCACCACTTATCGTAGGTATAGAAGCAAGCGCATGCTCTCGCATGTGGCTCAGTAATATGCCCGGGAATGCTCCTGGCCATCAGAACTATATGCGAGGGACTACGCTTAGTGAATGGCTGGTCACCACTGGTGCTTCTGGAATGACGGTATATACCTTTGATGGTTCCAATGGAGCTAGTGACACAGACGTAACGGCCGCTAATGGTGCGCCACAGTCTTTTACTTAAGGTCGAGGGTGGATGATAATGGGAGTTTAATGATTTTAGGCGTGCACGTTTAACAGCGCCTTATTGCAGGTAGTTTCTGCATGGGATTGACGGATAATTACGGTGACTGTTTTAGAAAATTTTAGGGCAATATCGATTTATGACCATATGTGTGCCGTTAATGACTCTTCGCCCTATCGGGAAGACCTGGCAATGTTAAATGGTGGACGCGCGAATAAGATATTACAAGGTGGCCGTCACGCAAAGGATCTAGCTCAGCGTAAAGCTAAATATCCTGCCGCCCTTAGGACGTGCAAGTAATTAATTGTTAAAGTAAAGAAAGACGAATGGAGGAGATCTGTAGCAGACAGTTGGGATGACTCCTGAGGTAGGGTTTACCGTGTTTGCAAGGGTAAAGGAGTGGGATTGAATATAGAATTCCTTCTGGATGGTGCCAGTACGGTGTCAACTTGGAGGGATTGTACGGACGCAGTATGCTGAAGAATGTCTTTCCAAAGGCATAACTGGCTGGTACCCCATCTCTCATTGGGGAGGAAGACATTCCTCCAAGTTTTCGGAGGGATCGGAGGTAGCTGACAGTATGCGTGTGGTCCGTAGTAAAAAGTCTCCTGGTATTGATGGCATGAGTGGAGAGATGTGTAAAAGCATCCTAAAGGCCGTGCACCAACATTTGGAGTCAGTCTTTGAGAAGCGCCTGAGTGAGAGCTATTTCCGTAGGGGTTTGAAATGCATTGAGAATTTGCCTATTCTTGGTTATAGCCTTTAACTAACCAGAATTAATGCTGGTGTTCATGTCCTCTAAAATATCAAATTGCAACTTCTAAATATATAGTCAATAAAAATTTTTTAATAAAATTTATGGCTCTTCAACTATTGTCTTACTTCATATAACTTTTAACGAAATATTAAAATGAAAAGTGAGATATAAAATTTGGACCTAAAGCTTAAAAGAATAGTTTAATAACCTTGTAACTTGTTTATGTCTGCAAAGATGAGAGAATACTACTATGGAATATGTACTTTCACCCAGTTTTTCCAAGCGCAAAAGTACTGCTTTTTTAAATGTTGTATATCTGAAATTTTAAATTTCGCTGAAATTTGAACTTTGATGCATGGTTCGTACTTTAAAATGGACAATGCATGCTATTACCCTTATTGTGCATACTTATTTCCATCGAAAAATCGCCCTTCTCCCAAAAGTTGCAATTCTGAATTATTTCTATATAAAAAACTCATTGGCTCGAAAAAAATAGGGCATCGCCGGTTTTTATTACCGTGAGTGGTTTTATCACAAACATTTTGTTATTTTGTAAGATAATTGTTTTTAATTGTTTGATTTGATTTTGAAAACGAGTGGAAATGCAAACAAACTATATGTGGCTGATAATGTCCAGAGAAGGAAACTAGGACTGACTTCTAGTAAAATGTAGAAACCTAATCAAGTTGTTAAGGCCCACTTTCGAAATCAATAGCCGAATGGAACGAAATATGAATTTTTTATTATCACATTTATATTCAATTATGATATATTAATAAACATATATTAATAAACATTTGAGGTAAACAGCACAAAAACAGTTCCATTGGTTTTGTCTTCGTGGGCTTAAACTTAACCCAACATAACTATCATTTTATTCTGGTTCTTTCTCTTATCAAGTTTCCAAATCTACAAATCGGTAAAATACTTTGATACTTTGTTTCTGTACGCAATTTTAAATCTCTTCCGGAAAGGGCCGTGGGGGAGACATTTCACCTTTGCCATAAAACGGTAAAAATAAATTTTTCAGATAATTAAATGTAATATTAAATTTTATATATTTATTTTTTGGATAGGGTCTCATTTAGACGTCTCAGTTTCCTCATTGAAGCTTAAAAATTTTAATTTTAAGGAGTGTAGGCTAAAGTAAAACAATTTGGTAAATTTTTACACTATTTTTGCATATAAGAACGTCCACTGAAGGGGGCGGGGTCCAATAATTATTTTTATTTTATGGCTCCAAGTTTAACGCGTTGGTCCTTCTTTTTAGGGTTGGGTTAGTTCTTCTTAGGAAACTTTTCTCCCTCTGGCCCGATTCAGTCCATTTACGAATTTAATATGTGCTATCCTTCAAGATATATTTATATAAAATTTCAGGAATCTGGCTCTTTTCATTTGGACTGAATCGTGATTTTCACAGACGGGCGGACGGATATGCTCAGATCGTCTTGGATTTCATCACTGATCAACAATATATATACTTTATAGGGTCTCAGATGAATATTATTATTAAAATTATGATTCCACCAAAAGTTATACACTTTTGTTCACATTAAAATTTACAAGGCTGTGTTATTGTTGTTATATCTTTATCCTTAGTTATTTAAAACTTTGTGAAATAGAGCTAGAAATGTTAAGAACAATTGTTTAAACGTTAGGGCAAACATCCGACACTTATTTAGTACACCCTTATGAATTTCTTTATTGTTATCGATTTCCTCATGTACATATGTATGTACAAGGTATATAAATACAAGGTATTCCCACTTTTATTAAATTTTAATAAGGATTTTTGAAGTTTATTTTTCTACATCATATTGAATATGACGTTGCCACATTATAAAAAATAATTTTCTTTATTTGGAAATTTTTAAATAAAATCTGTAATACATATATACATATATATATATATATATATATATATATATATATATATATATATATATATATATATATATATATATACAGTGGAGGCTCGAAATAGTTAAGTCATAGAAAAGTTAAGTATATGGAAAAGTTAAGCATCTTTTATTTACCACACGTGACGCTAAAAAGTTAAGTGCTTCTCAACTTTTTAAAGACAATTTTTTTTATTTTTTTTTTCTGTTTCTAAGATCATTTTAACTTCTTATATTTCAATCTTCAAGTCATATATATAAATACAGTGAGACATACAAGCGCAACAAAAATAAAATAAGTGCGTATAGCAGTTACCGTTTTAATTTTTGCAAATTTTATTTACAATCTTTAACTGTTATTGACGACACTTGCACCTGATTGTATTCTCTCATGTGATGAGACTATTACGTGGAATGCCGATAGCCTTGATGAGAATGAAACGGACACAGGCACGGATCAAGACGATGATAATGTGACCGAAGCTCCAGAGTTCGTACCATATAATGATGCAATATGCGCAGTTAATACTCTGATCAAATGGAATGAGTACAATGCCAAGTCCTCCGACAAACATATTTCACAGCTTCTCGAACTACGATCCGATAATGTAAAATGGCATTCAAATAAATAGCTCCATCAAAATAAAGCTACTGATTACTTTACCGCAACAAATAACAAATAATCGAAATGTGTAGTAATATATGCATGTCTTCTAACTGTTTTTCATATTAAAAAAAATATATATATGTACATAAAAATATGTATATATGTATGTATAATCCTAAATTTAAAATAAATAAACAATGAGTAAATATATAGTACATATAACCATATGCAATTTTCATACTACGGAAAAGTTAAGATTTCGGAAAAGTTTACCACCCCAAGAACAAACTACTTAACTTTTTCGAGCCTCCACTGTATATATGTATATATATATATATATATATATATATATATATATATATATATGTATATATATATATATATATATATATATATGTATATATATATATATATATATATATATATATATATATATATATGTATATATATATATATATATGTATATATATGTGAGTGTGTGTACAAGTTTTTCCATTTGTCTAACAATTTCGTTAATTAAATTGTATATACTTCATTCATTGATCTCTAAACTTATTTAAATTTCAAGGTGTTTAGGTCAGCAATTTCCAAAATAATGGCCTTGTTTTAAAACCAAGCCACATTTTCATAAAATCACGGACAAACCACCATTATATTATATTATAACATGGTATTTAACTATTATTTTATCCCCTCTCTTTTCACAGATTTCAGTGTGTGTATTACCTCATTTTCAATTTAAACACAGTGAATGTGCAACATAGATAGAATTTCCCGTTCAAAATCTCATTGTAAATCGTTTTTGCATATTGACAGAGCGAAAAATTTCATTTTGAGGTTTTGAACATAGACATTTTGCAATATTTTGTTAAAATAATTTAATAAAAGCTATATAAAATGTAAAGAATATAGAAAACTATGAAAAAACCCAGTTTCTATTTCTACAAGAAATAAAAAGTCATTGTGTTGCTTTGCGTTGAACCAAAAACATTGAAACCATTCCATTGATCAATAAGACAATTTAACAAAAAAAATGTTTATTCAAGATTCACGACAAGATTTTTATAATAAATTAATTGGCAGACGGATTTTAATTAAATTAATAAGTTAATTATGACATCGATGCAATTGAAAATTTTAACAACTCAAATCAAAAGAAAAAAAACGGTTAACTTAAAATAATATGGTAACTTAATTTTTATGGGAATGTCAGAATCCTTAAAATTGTCAGAAAATTATTTTAAATTTAGTAGCTCACAGTGGCAGTACCTTGTTTTATTATACCATGCATATGTATGCATATCTACACAAATGGTCGCTAAATATATGTACATACATATGTATGTATATGTGAAGTACTTTTTCGTTTACCAAACAACAATGGAATGTCGGGGTAGAGGTTAAATTAGCGACCTTATGTGTCACTCGCAATTTATTTAAAAAAGTCAAGAGTATACTATCTGTTTCTAAAAATAGCGATGGCTTAAAAGTCTTAATCGATTCACCACTTCATTCATGGCTTCTTTTTGCACGATCACATTTAAATACTCATTACAGAAATCGCTGTGTGAAAGAAAACATAAAATTCTTAATAAGAGTGATTTCATAATTTGAATTAATACCTACGAAATGACACAATCACAAAGAACAGCAATTGAATATTCGTTCATTCACTCACTCATGAAGTAAATAGTTGTTTGTATTTGTTGTTAATATTTGTCGGTCCTCTTCGTTGTTGTTGTTAGCTGGATTCTTTTACATGTGTGTCATTCTTATTGGAATTCGTAAAACTACACAATAACATAAACAACAGCAATAAAAATACAGGTTATAGTAATTTTTAAACACATTCGTATGTAGTATTTTTAGATTGCAACTTTCAAGTGAAAGGAGAAGAAAAAGAAAATAAGAGACTTCAGATGTTGTGTATATGCAAATATATAGTTATTTACCTTTTAATGTTTTCCATTCTTGTACTTTCGTTTCTTTGTTTTATTTTTTTGCATGACGTTTTTTAAGAATGACCCCAAGACATTTTAATAACTTAATCTGCTTAATATTAGTTCCTCATCTTTATTTTATATACTCTTTACTTACATGTCTTTTTAAATAGTTTAACTTGCATTTTCTTTACTCTATTTTTATTGCTCTTCGTTTTAAACTGCTTCTTATACAATCCATTCAAGAAAAAACTAAAGGGAAGTAACAAGAATCAATCAAGTTATTACAGTTTGTTTACATTACCAAAGTTGATGTTGTTGTTGGTGTTTCTGTAAAAATCACTTCTTAGTTTTCTCTAAAAATTGGAAACTCGATAAATTGGAAAAATGAAGAGTTGCTCAAAAAAGAATTACCTAGTATAGAAATACATATGTCTAGAGTTATTTGGTGATGTTGAGTGACATCTATGATCGAGTCAGTGAGCGTATTTGTGAGAATTTCGGAGAGAAACAATTTTTAGAATGAGTGGGCTTGATTTCATCAATGAATGTCTAATGCTGTTTCCAACTTAACAATCTTTTAAGGCATGCGAATAAAATTATATCATCGAAGTGTAGTATCTTTATAAGTGACATTATTTCAACCCATTTACAACCTAGGCGATAGTGCAGGTGTTGACAAAATAATGAATTTGGTCGCATTTGACTCATTATCTTACAAATTAATCAAAAAACACTCAATATCACTGAAAAATGTTTAAATGCAGTAATTCGCAAAAGTTGCAGTTTCTCCGAAAATTTTTTAGCTTAAAACATTTGTGATAATCCACTTAAAATGTATTCAGCTACCCATAATTTTACTAAGGCATTCGATAACTAATATATCTAAGTCAGTCCGAAAAAAGTGACAATTCCTACAAAACATAAAATTGTAAACCTAATCGAAAGGGCAATATACATAAATAAATATCCTGAATTAACCAAAAATCCCGTAGATTTGCTACAGAAACCAGACAATTCGCAAAATGCGTATACATTCCGGAAAATAATAAAAAAAATTTTGAATGTATTATATAACATCAAAGATATACCAAAACTGCCATGAATACACGAGGAGCATATAAATTTAAGAAATCAAAAATTTGAGCAATTAGGATTCGAAAATCGTTTAAATACTACGACAATATATAATGTAACTTAAATACCTTTAATTCACCAGAATACCGTAATATAAAACGAAACAATAAAAAATTTAATTTAAAGTTCATTCGGGGATACTGCAAAGATCCATGAAATGAACAAACCCGTTAAAATATAAATTTATCTGTCTAGTCAGTCAAAAGCACGATATTGTCATAATTTCCAAACAGTCAAACCTTTCAAAAATCAATGCTAATCCCTATTTAATTTTAGTTTCTCCGTTTAGTCCTTAATGCGTTAATGTTGTCAATATGCTAGAATGGAGCGAGCAATTGTAAAATATTTATTATTAAATTAAATTCGGCAATTGACTAAGAAAGGTATGAATAAATATCTTCTTCTGTCGACTTTCGATATTAAGGAAAGGCTCCGAGTATTTGGTCCTTCCGATATTTCATCAAAAAAGTCGTCCCGGTAAGCTTCGCCACAACCTTCGCAATGAAATAAATTAAAGAAATGTCTCGTCTTTTATGTGGGACGCCGTGTGTCCTTATTATACGACATATTTAATTGTCCTATTTTAGTTTATTGAAAAGATAATTACTTTTTATGGGGCCATCCGTATTGCCTCTCCTATGATGCCAAGATTTTGCTGCATTTTGAATTTTATTCAAAGCATGAGCCACGTACAATTTAGAGAGTTCAACTGTTGTGCTTGTCTAGATATAGGAAAATTAAAAATATCTTTTAATGGGAATTAAAATCTGAGAAAACAGATTTGGAAAGATTCAGAATTCGCCGGCGTATTTTTGTTACAGTAACGTCGAAGAAATTTGAAACAGCCCGACGCAAGTAACGCAACCACGTAAAAGTGCACATCAGAAAAATTCGATGCTATATTCATGACTGAGTACGGAATCAATCCCGTGTTAACTTTTTCAGCCAACAGCATCCTCGTAATGCAAACATAATGAAAAATATATCACAAAAATATAAAAAAGTCTGTACAAGGATATAATATTATTTTTATTTGTTATTCTAGCAATTTTATTATTGTGCGATATTTTAACCGTATTTACTGCGTCATATAAAAAGTCAGTCACAAACCAAATGATCTTTGTACTCCGTTGGATTGGATTAATTATAAAAGTAGGAGTGCAGTAAATGTTCAATAAATGAACTATTTAATCTTCAAAGATTATTATTTTTTTTTTAGGAGTAAGACCAGCACTCAGGGGATGACCCCTACATATGCAGTGCATTGCGCTGGAACTGGAAAGATAGGTTTTGGGAAGGAGGATAAAGGGAACCTCCTCAAATTGTAAGACATCTGCAGGTAGTTTGTTCCACATACGGACTGTTCGGCCAAAAACGAGTTAATGCGTGGCGCGATTCGTTGGAATATCGACCACAAACGCATGCGCTCTTGATGAAAAACGCGTTGGGATTAAGAAAGAATGGGTTTCAGGAACAAGTCCCCTAATTTCACCAGAGCACATCCCATTATAGTAACGATAAAACAACGAAACGCACCCCTCATTGCGGCGATGCTCGAGAGAGTCAATAGCGTTGGCTACTCTACTGTCTCCGATTAGTTTCATCGCCCTCTCCTGTACGCGGTCGAGTAATTTCAAAATAGACTTTGAAGCACCGGCGCAAACATGATAGTTGTATTCCATCTTCGGTCGGATGTAAGTGGTGTAATTATTATGAAGATCAGAAGGGGTGAAGTAGCTCTTGCACCGTCTTAGGAAGCCAAGGCACTTGGCGACTTGAAAGACATGATCTGTCCATCTGACATCACACTGCACTTTCATGCCCAGAACATCAACAGCCCCTGACTCCTTACACCACCCATAGAAACAGCAGCTGATGAGAATTTTAAGATTAATTATGAATTTGTGTTACTGCGTGCTTGGAATTTGAATGACGATAAGAGAGATTTTTAGAAATCAAGGTAAATTCTTTAAAGCATGAAACGAAAGGAAACCCGAAACTCGTGGATATCGTTTCCTATCAGGCGCCTACGAGCCCAAGAAAAGTTGAGCAGGTAGATCAACGGTTGAATTAAACTCAGGGAAAGTGGAATATGGCTCTAACATGGGTCCACTAACAGGAGTGGCGCACTCAGCCTCTTATACTCTATAAAACATCTATGGGGGGATATTAAAAATATATTTCAGAGAAGGGGCTGTAAAATTCCACTTATATATACATATGCCAGGCAAGAAATTGCCTCAGAATAATGTCGCCATCCTAATGAATATCGAATCCTGATATGATTCTTGTTAAATAAATATACATATACGACTCTCTAAGTCTTGATACAACTCAATAATTCGTTAGGACAAAAGAACGAAATATTATTGCATAAATTAATAATTGATCTTTCGAATGCCCTAACGATGTTGACGAATCATAATAAATACAAATCTTATTTTCTATACGTACTTTGGTATTTGATTTTTTTAATTTTTATTAATAGTTTTTTTTAACAGTTTTCAACTTTTACGCTTAGGGTACGTACAAATATACTCGTTTTTGTTGGAGACGTTTTGTTCGATGCAATCTTGGAATGAGCTGCGACTTACTCAATATTTACGCTCTTTGTTTTTTTTTTTTTTTGTTTAAAATCTCTCGGATATTACAGTTTAAGTTTCCACAAGCTCTGTTGCTTCCTACACATTCTCTAAACGTTTTTGTCAATGTGTTGAATATAAATCTGTGTGAATAAGCGTAATATAAAAGAAGTTACCAATACAAATGATTTGTATTGTTTACCTTTTAAGTTTTAGTTGTTGAATATAAATTGTAGTATGATTGGATGTTCATATTGAAAATTTATGTAATTAAATTGTGGACCTCTCTACCTAATTGCACTGATATTAATTCATTTCATTGATTTCTTATATCATCCTTTCCTTCCCTTGGAGATGACCGTTATAAGTGCGGTTCATATTTTAAAATTTATTATGGAAGAAAATGTGAATCTATTTGAAACCAAAAAACGGAAGAGAATTCTTATAGAAACTGGAGTCTTATCGCCACTTTCAATAAATATTAGAGTCAATCGAATTTTCTCTAGACGACAAAAAGTCGTCAATCATCATTTGGAGTGTGTATTTGCTGGCAGCGTTTATTTGTAAACAATTACAAACTATTAGAGACGATTAAAACCTTACTTCGCAGCTAATTTTTGCTGCAGGGCCGACGAAGGAGGGTGTTCTTACTCTGCTCTTTATTCACTAATGCTGATCACAAGAATTCGATGCTCATACCTTAGCCAACATCACCCTTTAGTAACGTGATTGACGTGTTTTATTGTCTGCCAACCAGACACTTTAGCTTGAGGTTCATTGTATTCACATTGAGTGTCTGTCGAGAATTCATTAGAAATTGAAAAGTTAAACAATCAATGCTCCCAAAATATAGCCAAATTAACCCAGACCTTATACAAAATATTGTTCGCCAATTTTTTTTTTATTCCGATAAACTTCTTCGATCCAGAGAGTATTAAGAAATCAAAAATTATACCCAAAAATATCAGTTATAAAAAAATAAATTTTGTGCTATTAAAATAAACAAACACAACAACAGTTCTAATATAATCTGTAAAATCTGTTTTATTTTTTCGCGAAATTCTTTAGATGTGTTTTTACTGTTCTTTCCAACTTTTGCGAAAACTTCAATCGTGAACATAAAAAAAATCACAAAAGTAAATTTTTACATATTCATTCATTCATTGTAAGAAATTTGGAAATAATTTTTTCAGATACTGTGATAGTCAGAATTGCAGCATTATTAAAAACCATAAAATTTTAAATTTTAAATAAAAGCAAAAGTGATTATTTTGATCATTCCCACTTTTGGGGAAGGCATTGATTAAAAATAACCAAAGTGGCAACGCTGTGTGCACAAGTGCACCTATTAGCCATTCGTAAATGTAGTGGTGTCGTTCTGTTGTAGGTTTTATTTCAGTGCGAGTGTGTTGGCTGGTGGGTACGTTAATATTAAGTTATGAGCACTTTTGAGGCAATTTGGTATCGATTTTGAGTTTAGTCCAATTTGAACAACGGTACCGAGCGGTAGTCTCTTCTTCTGAAATACACGTTAGAAAGAAAATATTTATAAAACTAAAAAAAAGAACAACAAACAAAATAAATTTTAAAACTCTGCTGTTGTATCTGATATTTGAATAGAGTAACAAACTATTTGCAGTCATTTCAAAACACAAACGAAATATGTTGATTTGTTTTCACTAAAATCGTGCTTATTTGTGTGTGAGTGTGTGCGTTGTTCTGCGTTAAAGCAAAATATGTGTTTGTAGTAACAAGAGTGTGTGCGTATTTCAAATAAATTTAAAAAATAATATACTTATACGACTACATACCAATACAAGTAGTTACCAAATTCATTTATGTATGGATGTTACGAGCAAAATGAAGATTAAAACCTATTTGTTAAAACACCCATAAATTGAAATTTTATTGATTGCGGAGCAATAAAATTTAATTAAAAATTAAGTCAAATTCAATATTCTCAAAGTACCAGTTTGTTTGGAAGAGTGTTCTTACAGTTTTTATTGTTGCTAATTATTATGTATAATATTTACATATTTACTTAGGTATTGTTGTTGTTGTTGAAAGTACCGATGATGACAACGATGTTTTCGGTTTTTGCCTTCTCTTTTCCTGTAGTATATTTTAAACATTTGTTTTTGGTTTTGTTGTCTAAGGTATAACACATGTACATACATATTAACTTGGCTCAACTGAATTTGTCTGGCCTGGCTTAGTAGGATGTTGTATTGTTGTTTGGCTTAATTTCAATTCATTGAGTTAACAACCAGTTTTTGTATTTTATTTCATTTTATTTAATTCCATTTTACTTTGTGTTTTCTTTGAAGACTGGGTCGACTAACAAATCTACGCTTTGAAGTAAATTTAACACTTGCAACGCTATTCGTTCACTTCAAATCGTTTAAATGTTTTTGTATTAATGTATTATATGTTTAATGTATTTGGTATTAGCAACGCAGGGCAGAGCACGATTAGCAACAGAAAACAAGAAAAGATTAACTATTAGACGAATCAAAAGTAGTAGAATCTAGGTATTCACAAAAAATGTACTAAATCTCTTTACTTCTAATTTATTGAACACAAATTCTATTACGATCGAAAAAAAATTAAAAGCAACCTGAACTTTGTAGTTTTCTTTACATCCAAATTGAGTAAAAAGCACAAAATACGGAGTGGTTCGGAACGCTACAAAGGAAAAGCTAGAATTTGTACAACCAACAATTAAACTGAATAAAAAGCTTATCAAATGCATTTAAGAAATTTTTGTGTGCTGTCAAAAAAGTAAAAAACGGTTGGCTGTTTTTCTCCAAACTTTCGTTTCGTTTTGATGATATTGTTGATATTTTACCTGTTTCATGTGTAGTTTTCTAATGCACCAACAACAAGAGATACAAAACGTGCGACCCACCAAATAAATGAACAAACAAAAAATGATTAAAATAAACAACAGCAGAAACACAGAAAAGTGAATAAATAATAAATGTGCGCCCTACCTTTTTTTAAATTCACTGGAATTTATGTGTCTGACCGTAATGCAAGAAGCGGCACCGGTAACAGCATTTTCAGTGAGAGTTGAATAAAAAAGTACAAAACTATTTCAAAAGAGTGTGCAAAACGATCATACCAGCTATATGATTTTTCAGCTCTATTCCACAAAAATCTGCTTATATTTTAAACCAATAAAAGTTCGACTCCACTTTCACGCAACACAATTTGACTTTCAAAGCATATCGCCTTCGTCGGCCCTCTTAAAGTTTATTCAGTATATTAAACTGCAATCAGAAAAAATTGCTATATGAATAAACGAAGGTTAATAGTATTTCAAGTTCAAATACTGTGGGCCGATTTTCATCTACAGTGATATTATCAAACGTCTACTCCACCTTCGACTTTGTGCTAGATAAATAAGTCATTTTATGGTTCTCGCATCCACTGGAAATTATCATCATGTCAAGAAGTTCAATCCGCGATTAAATCTATCCAGAATACACATAAATAAGTATTCTTACTATAGCAGATACCTATTAAAATAACAGTCTTATAAAGTTAAAAATATATAATAATTGAACTGGGCCGTCTTCACATTTTCACTGAAAGTTAAGATCAGGGGAGGATGACAGGAAAATTTCTGCTTCTTTGAAAGTTTATTTGAATGTTAGTGAAATTTAAACTTTGGATTAATCCCTAAAAGTCACAAAATATTTGTGTTTCTTTTAAAAATAGTATCAATCGGTGTCGTGTGTGGTCAATAACCAACCGATGATTCCCCATAGTTAAAGCAAACTTTAACAGGACACGTCACATGATATTCGGTGATAGGACCTAGACATAGCCTTTATGCACTTGTCCTGTTGTGGTGTTCTTAGTACCAGTCCCAGTTGTCGTTTATTACCAACCGGTAACGGCACTATCCTGTAACCTGTCCTAGTCTCGTCCTTAATAAAAAGAACACAGACTGGTTCCTCAAGGCTTATATAGCCCATACCAAAAATCTATATAATCAAAATTTAATTAATAATCAAAAATTAATTAAAAGTAATCAAAGCATCAACACTGTCCAGATGGAAAAAGACATCATGTTATCTCCCTTCTCTTATTTTCCAAAACCGATTTGTAATGTTTTTTACGTATCTTTAGTTTTATTTATTTTTTTAATAAATCACGCAATAAAACTGTTTCAAATGTCTTGCTTACGAATAACTTCCAAAAATAGAGTATAAATTTTCCGATGTTTTGCTGAAGGACTGTTATAAGCACTTATGTTCTAATTTTGTGAAAGAAGGACTTTCACCAAATTCACCAGTCATAGTTAGAACAGGTACGTTCAGGACAATTGGTACAACATTTAGCTAAATATTATATTATGTGTGTAATAGGCAATTCCAATTGCGATTTAAAAATTCGCTCAGAAATATGTACTAGATGAGAACTATCATAAAGAGTTAAAGTTTGTAAAAGATAATCATCTCAGCCATGAGCCCGATTTTCAAAATACTTTCTCAGAAACAATATCTGTCTCTCTAAAACTACAAAACCGATTTTGATGGAATCTATACATCTCTGTAAGTGATATGAGGATAAAAAGTTTTGTAGGGCATGTAGTGCCGTTAAAGTGCTTCTAAGAAAATCGAATTGTAGCTTAAAATGTTCCTTGTGGTCTAAATATATAAAAGTGGTACGTACAATTTGTACTTAAAATACAGACTTTAGAAGATTTTGGGGTACTAAAATGGGTTTTAGCAATGATGCGACTTTGTTACTTGCTGTGTTGCACTTTGTACGTTTACAATTTGTTTCATGGTGTGCTACGAAAATTTTTTCATTGCAAAATAATTACAACGATTATAACATCAATATGTTAGAATAGGGCTGAAAAAATCTGCGATGTTTGGATTGAAACAAATGCAAAATTCCACAAGTTTTAACACGCCAAAAAACAGTAGCTAAATGATAAATAAAGAGACAAGTAATTTTCAAACTGGGGAATGACTGATTTCGCCAAGAAAATTGAAAGCAAACTCAAATAAAATTCCTAAACAAATCATGCAACATTGTTATTTACTGTTGCACCAACCTTCTTTTCCACCCATTTAAGTTGCTTGTTTTACAAATTTTCTTCACTGCATTTCACCTTGCTTTCAGGTTATTCACTGATTTATGTGTTTCGTATGTGATTTTTCTAATTTGTGCATAGATTTCAATTGCTTTCTATGTTAATATTTTATCATTTTTATTGTCGTTAGTGGTTGATTGGATTGTAGTAGCTGTTGAATTATCCCTTCAGTATGTTTTTATTATTTAAATATTGTTAAAACATACTTTAGTTATTGTATTAATGTTTTCAATAGTAAATAAAGTTGAAAATTACCACTAGAAAACATTCGAGGTCGAAATTATTAATAACGTTTCCTATTATTCTGTTTGTTCTTACTACTTGAATATTTGTTATTAATATTACCCGTTCGTCTTCCCAAATACGCCAAGTGTTCGACACTATTTGACAGTGCTGCCATATGTTATTTCCTAAAAAACGGCAATAAACATTTTTAGTAATTTTTAATTACTTATGACCAATAATTCAGCCATTTATTTTTAAAATATATTTAAGCACAAAATGCATCGTCTGATTTTTAAGAAAGATCCACATAATTCAATGTTTAAAGATGATTTCATGTAAATGTTGACCGCGGCTACGCCTCATATGGTTCATACGATGGGCCAATTTTAGAATACTCTCCAACATATTGGCCGGTATCTCACGAACGAATTCTTCAATATTGGCTTCCAGTGGGTCAACCGGTTACATGAGCTTTAACATAGTCCCACAAAAAATAATCTAAAGGTGCTAAATCGCACGATCTAGGCGGCCAATTGATGGGTCACAAACGTGAAATAAACTCTGCTCCCAATTGGTAAAAATTTTTATAATCGCACGGCAGAGCTCGCCATTCAGAGTAACGTTCCTGCCTTCGTCGTCTTTGGAAAAGGATGTCACCAGAAGTGATTAATCACTGAACAAGAAAAGAGCGCATTTTCTTAATCGAGCGTAAAGTTTGATATCAAAATCGGTGTTGTCATATTATTTTTTAAAAGCACGTGTTATACATTGTCTCATTAAATAACCAGTAAAAGGCAGTGAAATCAATAGAATAAAATTACTGTCATAAAGGTAATTTTTTAATAAAATCCATTAGTAAAGTTTTGTTTTAAACATATGTAGGACCAAATTTATGTAAGCTACTTAAATTCTAAAAAAAACTTTCTTAAGGAAAAAACTTTATATCTATTTTCCATTTCAAAAAATTTGCAAAACATAAAGCTGCCAATATGGCAATGTTGAACAAAGTGCAATACATTGGCAAGCCTTTGTTGATTTATGGTTGAATTATGGACCAAAATGAACATGTTTAACAGTAACACGTTACACGAAAACTGCTTAGTTGCCAAACACAGTGTGACCAAATAGAAAGTTTACAAAATCGCCCGCTATTACCTAACCTGTAATATCCTTGCAAGTAATTAATAACACATGGCTCCTAATTGTTGTTAAAATTGGTAGCTGAACTTATTTGCATTAGCAAATATATGATTTCGTATTCATATGTACTATATCACCTGCTGTATAATAAAATTGCTACAGTTTTAGATGTTTGTTAGTGCTAACTTCAGATTTATCGTCATCTCAGCTTGAAATGCATCCGCAGATTTCCGTCTATTTGCAACTGTATTATGAAATCAATTCTCTATGTCGCTTGCATCGTTTGCATTGAAAGATGCACGAAATATGTTAATATGGCATCACTGCATATTATCAATACAATTTGTTCTTTTCATTTCTGCCTCTTTGTTTGCGTTTGTTTAATAAATAAATTATTTATCATATCTAATCATATGAGCTCACACAACAACTACAATAGAAAACAATTTTTCAGCAACAACAATAAAAATATGATTTGATTATACATATACTGACTGGGTGCTAGTTAATGATGTAATAAAAACATTACAAAAAATAACAGCGACAAAATCTCAAACAATTAGTTGAAAAAAAATCTTGTGTGATGATGAGAGCTTTTTTGTATTACTTGTGGGATATTTTGTGTTAATTAAACTTGATGATGCCACCAAAAACGAACAAATCAATTTCTTCATCACTTTGTATTTATTTGTTTCTTTTTTTATTCAACTTTCTTTTTAAACTGCGGGAAAAAATAGCTTTAGTCTCCTTTGATATTTTATCTTTTCATCACTAAACTGAATGAGAAATTTAAATGATGATCTTTTTTGAACACAACATGTTAATTTTTCTGCATATTAAGAAAAAAAGTTATTGCAAGTTTCACATATATAAATATATCGATTGACACTATAATGTACTACGAGTGGCAAAAATTAACCGCCGAAGTAATAGTGCAAAAGACCAAAAAAATGTTCTTCTCGCCTGTCTTCTCAATACTTCCTTTTTACTTCCGGCGCAATGCAATGCACATGTAGGGGTCATCCCGTGAGTGCTGGTCCTACTTGAAAAAAAAAAATGGGGTGGACTGCTCTATTTTTACTCTTACCATTATCGATGTTCCATTAGAAGTCATAAAAAGAAAATACATAAAGTTATGATTAACTATCTTTCTGTCCGACTTCGGAAAGTCACATGTCACGAAATCATTTCAAAACTATTAAAAAGAACAGATCTGGTTAGATATCTCTAACACATTTCTCAATTTTTATTTCAACTAACAAATTTTTTTTTTTATAATTTTGGGCCAGCACGCAGGGCCCAATGCAATGCATTGCGCCGGAACTGAAAACGAGGTGATAGTATTGAGGGGACAGATTAAAAGAGATCAGAACATAGACAGTTTTTTTGCAGCTCGCACCACTTCTTGAGGCATTTGAATATTAATGCATTGAACACATTCAAGACAGCAGGCTACCGACTACAACCTGTCAAAAATCAAACTAATTTCTATTTTCATAGGCGACAATAAATATATTAGTACAGCCAACACAGCGAAACATCTTAAATAAATAAGCGTTTAAAAATATTTTCAACCTGGTTAACAAAATGCAAATTGTTAAAAATAAAAATATGTAATAGCCCTTTCAAGAGTAAAAAGTATTATCTAATTCTTATTTATTTATTTATTTTTTTTGCGTTCTCTCTCGGCTTTTATTTTTTAATTTTATTTATTTATTACTTTTTCTTTTTCCTAGAATATAGGCCCCATATCAACGATATGGGTATTATTTCAAAGTACTCCAAAATGTCTTTCTATTGTTAAACATATTTTTAAAATTTATTCACATGTTGGAAGTATTATTAAATTTTGTATCTGACTTTTCAAGGTCACAAATGAATTAACTCATAAACTCATTTCCATAGCGCCATAATAAAAAAAGGGCATCAAAATGTATTTATTACAAATGCAAAAACAATAAAGAGCTATAAACAAATAAAATTGTTTTATTATTCATTTTGTTAGATTTAGAATAAGCGCTTTTTTATATATGAAAGTGGCACCACTAAAATGAGATGTTGACAATGTAGCTGCCGTCTCAAAAATAATTAAATAGCTGACTACGAGACGACGATTGTAGCCAACGGCTAATGTAGTCGTGAGTTTGTGTAGCCTGCTGGCTCGAATGTGTTTAATGCATAACGTATCGATTTGCAGTTTGTGTTAACCCTCAAATCACCCTCAACAAAACTTACGTTAGTAACCCTCGTGTGTGGTTTTTCACACATATGGAATTTCTGTGTATTTTGCTGAAGGAACATAGTCATTTTTCAATCAAGGTCATGATTTATGAGTATTAATGGCATATTTATTTTAAATATCGTTTTATTTTATTCTAATTTATGTTCAATACATTTTTCACAAACATTGCGATTATGAGCACTTTCACAAATCCCCTTTCTGCAAAAACAGCACATTGTTTAGTGAATATAGTTTCTGTATTTTGACTTTTCGCTATAACAAATATAACATCAAAATTTTCTTTCGATTACAGGAGGAATAGTTTTTCGCTTTATTGAAGGAATTTCAAAAGATAGCGATAAGCTCTGCAGAGTTCCAGATGGTTCACGGACCAGTAAATCTTGGGACTGAATTATTGAGCCGATCGGTTCATTACTAAATTTCTTTGGTTGATAGCAGAAAGTATAGACACTCCTGAGTGAGTCCTTGGCACGCCCTTTCGAATTGCCATGTGAGACTTTGCGAGAGATATTCCAAGTTCGCGCGTAAAATTGGCTTGTTGTATTCCAATTTCGATTTATATCTTTATATATAATATCGATCATGTTTGAGAAAACAGGAACTGTTCTTTCTCCTACACTATTTCTTATATTTCTAAATGACCTTCTATGGCAGACTTTAACTCCTATGTACTCTTTTGCAGATGATAGCAGCCTTTTGCCATTCACATGCTTTCAATAATAGACCGACATCGTCAGAGATCGGGGCGATGAGGCACAATATGAGCGCTACGCTCAACGGTGGCCTCAATAAAATTGTTGAATGGGGTCACAAAATCTATATAAATTTCAATACCCGTAAGACTCAATGTTGTTTGCTTACACACCGAAGTAATCCCGATCACGCTGCTTCATCTATAAACTTTGGTGGTATAAATATTTGGCCCTTGATGTTCTTGGCATGAAAATCCAGGGTGACGTTCAATAGACAGAGCATATTTTTCATGTTTCAAAAGAAGCGTTCAAGTGCCTCGGCTTTCTAAGGCAGTGTAAGACATACAAATCTGATATCCTTACTATTTATACCACTTACATCGGACCGAAAATGGTATACAACTCTCATGTATATGCCGGTGCTTCAAAGTCTATTTTGAAGTCACTCGACAGTATACAGGAGAGGGCGAAGAAACTCATAGGGGACGGTAGGGTACCTATTGACTCACTTGAGCATCGACGCAATGTGGGGTGCGTTTCACTGATTAAATCGTTACTATAATGGGCTTTGTTCCAATTAAGTCAGGATATCTTTCCCGAAAAGCGCACTTTTCTACGTTCAACACGCTCTAGAGTGCGACCACATCCATATGTAGTGGATTTACTAGTCAATCGCACTACGCATTATAGAGAAAATTCATTCTTTGCTCGTATGTGGAATAAACATGAAAAATTTCAAATCAAATGTTCGTAGACACTATTTGCTTTATCCTCTCTCCCACAACCAATTTTCCTAGTTCGAGCCCCTCAGTACCGGTCCTAATTAAAAAAAAAAAAAGAAAAAAACTGGCCATCGATTTGTTTTTCTTTTCGAACTAAATACAGCACGATAACATTTTGTCCACTGTATCCACACTTGACGGCAGAAAATGTTGTCTTTAGTACAAATTACATTGAAACTACAAATGAGTGAAAATTAACCACGAGGGAAACTTTCGTAAGTTTTGAAATATTTCGTTACTCAAAAATATTTTTTAATAAAAAAATGCGTTTTCTGTGTTTAATTTATATTATTAACAAAGTCAGGAAATTTCTTTAGTATACCGCAAATATGTTTTTGTTTATCGTACAAATATGGTGCAGTTTGCGTGGTTTTCCACACAAGGGTGATTTGAATGTTAAGCGAAATTTATTCTTTTAAAAGAGATAACAGTTGATGGTCAGTGCAGTCTTCTACATATTATTCTTCTCTTCACAACAAACTCAGGAAATTCCTTAGAATGACTCAGCAAAGTTTGCGGTATGAAAAACTAGATTCTTGCAGAATTTCCTGTTATTACGCTCTAGATAACTTTGGATTCTTGCTGTATTTCTCGTTATATCACTTCAGATAGGTTCGCGTTAGAGATAAGTTCGCTCGGTGACTTTTTGACGTTCAGTGAGTGGTGGCATCAGTAATAGTATTGGCAATCGTACGGAAGATAATTACGTGATACCACGTACAATAGTAAATGGATCGTAAGTTTCATTTAAATTCACAATAGTTCCTATCGCTTACATTACTTTGAATAGTAAAATGAACTCAAAATATATGTTGAACTAGCAGAAAAAAAGTTTAATAGCAATTTACAAACGTAAATATGGAGCAGCGATTTTATTTTACTGGAATCCAGGTAATAATGAAAGACATGAAAGAATAATGCAGAAGCAGGATTATCAATTAATAGAAGCACTTTCCCTAGCGTCATAAGGACCTCCAACAGCATGATTTTTTAAATCTCTAATCAATACTGATATCTCTGGTGAGCGTAGGTCTAGTAGAAAGATCAATAACTATTTCCTTACGGTGTTCAACATATTTGACCTATTTAGCAATTAAATAGTTCAAATTTCGCCAAGTTTTGTGTTCATTCCTACACTCTACCATTAGTTCTTTCTGACGTGAGTTCAATTTGTTACAAAAGCACTGGTAGCATTAGCCAGCACGGACATGACAATTAAACTTTAAAAAACTTCGACAAAAATATTTATTGTTTATTTGAAATGGTATGATCTACTGTTTTCGTGATTGCTGATATACATATGTGAATATCCCTCATGTCTTTGTCATTGTTTTCGGTTCAAAATCTCCTGTGTGTTTCTTTCGAGTTTTTTTTTTCATCTTGAGCGAAATCGCACAATAGAAAAATTAAATAAATTGATTTAAATTGGTAACAATTGGTTTTTTATAACACAATCTTGTCTTAGTGTACGGAATTCACTTTTGCAGTACACCACACATGCGAATGAAATTAAATGTCCAACGTTCATGTTTATTGGTGCTGTCCATTCATTGCACTCAAACACAATTTGGGAGGGCATTTTTTTAAATACTAGAGATTTGAAATGTACAGATAATAAACAAATTGGAGTAATATGACATGGCGTGGCGATATGGT
Source organism: Linnaemya tessellans (assembly GCA_951800035.1). Taxonomy (NCBI): domain Eukaryota; kingdom Metazoa; phylum Arthropoda; class Insecta; order Diptera; family Tachinidae; genus Linnaemya; species Linnaemya tessellans. The sequence continues at coordinate 35,320,791 of OX637534.1, forward strand.
GTGCTGTGATACTGCGTGCGTGAAACTCACTGAAATGTCATCATTTATTAAAGTAAATGAATAAATAAATTTTTCATATACGAACGAGTATAACAAATAAATGTTGTACACAAACAATACCAATTCTTCGTCAATTAAAGTTTGTGCAACAACTTTTAATTCTTGAACAAATACACGCACATGAAAACCTTTTGTAACTAAAGTGCGCTTAAAGTTTAAACATAAAGCCCTCATGCTCCAACACAGCGTTAAAAACAGTATAATAAAATAGTATATTTAAAAAATAAATAAAAAAATGTGCTTAAATACAAAACTTTTCATACACTTTTACGTGAGTGTGTGTGTTTGTGTGTCTGGGCATAACCGGCAGGCAAATTGGGAGATAAAAGTCGTTGGCACTTGCGAAGAGCCCATGAATTTTATTCTTCATATAAGAATTATGTTTTTTTTTTTGTAAACAAAAATACATATTTTAAATTATTCTTAAGAGAAACACTCTGATTGCCGATAGGAAGGCTGTATTTGGCATTTGGCCAATTGGATCAACAATAATGTTGTGTTGTATTGCCTTGTGCTGTGTTAAGTTGCCGGATTATGAATTCTTGGTGGTGTTTATTTATTTATTTTTTCTAATGTGCCGGCATTTATTCGAAATGAAAATATATGTGCTATTTTTGTTGCTCTTTTAAAAGTGGATACCTAATATAAATAGTAAATATAATATAATAATATAAATGTATATACATATATGCCCTGCAGGAAATGTCAATAGTGAAACTGTATAGAATTACTAATGACACGGTCGCTAGTACTAATGACTTATAATACCTCAAACAATGGTATTTACTTCAGAAACTTAACGTGTGTGTGTCATTGGAAATCCACTACTAATATTGGTACTAGTGATTCACTAGTACATTTTAGTAACTTTTAGTCTACACTTTTGATAATTTTATGAGATAGATATCGAAAATCAAAATGCATAGTTTGTTAATCTTATGAGTTTTACAAAAAAAAAAATATAGTAGACATAAAACATAGTAGACATGACTGTGGGACAATCGTACCCATGGTGCCTTCAAAGTGTAAATATGCTTATATATAATATTCAGATGTTTAAAATGACAAATTCTTGAGTGGAAACATTTTAATCATCCGCCCAATTTTGTTTATTAAGTTAATTAAGAGCAATAGCTAGAATCATGTCGAACTTTCTTGGAGCTTCAATGAGGCCATGAGACTATACAACGGAGGGACTACACTTAATAAGTAGGCAGAGTTTGCTATAAAATCTTTAGTTTACAATTTGGAAAATGGAAATATCTAGTCTTTTGATCCGTCTTAATTCGTGAATTCTTTTCCCGTAGTGTCTGGTCGCTGTGAACACTGATAATGATAGAATCAAAGGCTTGCATTTTCTGTATTATGATTCACTTTTCTTTTATCTGATCTGTACTCTTGCTCCAAAGTCGTTAGAATGCACGAAAGCAGTGGATAAATATTGATTTGCAAGTTTGCAAACGTCAACCACCCAGCATTACTGTGTGTAATAATGGCCGTTCAAGTGATCTGTCATGATGTTGTCGGTGTTGACAGTTGAGTTGTGGTAAGTTTGTATTAGCTGGTCGTCGTGAAGTTAAAGTCACGCAGGTAGTGCTATTGGAAAGCTAACATTAGATTTATCTATAGGGTAATAGTAGCGGTTGGAATTTGTCTTTATAAATACCAACTGGGATTAGCACTTAGGGGATGATCCGTCCTCATGAAATGCGTTGTGCCGGAACTAAGAAAAGGAGAAGATAGTGTTGAGAGAACAAATAGAGAAATATGGGAAGATGTAGAATTTGTTGTAGTCACTTTACTTTTATTTTGGACGGAAATTTTTGCTACGGTACCGACAAAAAAAAGTGTCATTTAAATATGCGGAAGTTTTCTCAAATGTTGAATACGTTTATTAGCGGAAGGTAGTGGGTTCGATTCCGTACTGAGCCAAGTCGTGAATACGGGATCAGATTTTTCTTAGTTGCGTTGCTGTTCTTATTAATTGTGTGCAAACGGCATTTATCCGTTAGTCTTTTGAAACAATTTTCCAAGATTTAAATTTGGGCTGTGTGATACTCTTTCGGTGAATTCGTTCCGCCCAAAATGCTCGTGCAAAGAATCTAATTAAAACATTTCTTCAATTAAGTTGAAGATGTGCGGATTAAGAAAATATACGAGTATAGTGCCTTATTGGTAATCGAAATTTACTTCTCTATTAGAAAAAAAGTGGAAAGTTAAATAATGACGTTTAATGTTCAAAGATGTCTATTAACAGATTCTAGTTATCACAAGTACAATTAATTTTGAATCAGCAGCCATAAATATTTAAAACGTCGTGATCGTTTGCGTTAGGAATCAACAAACAGTATGCTTTCGTACTTTAAAATAATGCATCCGAAGTTTATTTTAGTTTAATTTTAAATATTGTTTAGCTGCAACACTCATAGCCATCGTTGAAAATAATGACAACATGACGAATTTTGTTCTATTTCTCTGCAGTAGCACACATTTGATGCACAAATTTCTGAATGCAACAAAGAGAAAGAAGTATGTACGTGTACGTACCAATTTATTCTATTAATAATCCTTCTACACCGAAACGCATCTGAATTCCTTAGTTGTTGTAACGGAAATGTTCCAATTTATGTTTGTGCAACAGTTTCTTTTTAATCTAATAAGACCGGGTCCGTTGCTTAATATAAATATTTAGCGCAACTAGACAAAAAAATCAAATCATTCATTTTGCTCGCAACATATTTTAAATGAAAAATATTTAATACATATTTTATATTTCAGTATTGGAATTTTAATTGAGATTATTAAAAGAAAAGAAAGTAATATTTTCAAAACACATAAAAAATAATAAAAATAAACGAAAGTGCCATTCCATAAAAGTGATATAAATTTTAAAAAGAAATAAGCTGAACCCGCAGCAGATCGACTGAATAAAAGTGTGTTTCCATTCAAATATTTGCCATAAAAGACTTTTAAATAAATTTGTTATTGTGAAAAGAGTGTTCAGAAAAATACCTAGAAAATATTGCCACGAAATAAGTAGAACAAAAGGGTGTACGCTTTAAACGTGCACTGCAATGACATCACAATCCTATTACAAGGATGTGCTTGGGTTTGATCCCAACGAAGGGCAATATGAAACTACAACTACCACAACATCGCGGAGTCGCCATCATCAGCAACATCACAGCACTACGAGTGCCAGTGTCGGTGGCCATCAGCATACGCACCATTCCCATCATCGAACGCAGCAACATCATCAGACATCATCGACAGCCTCGCCAGTAAGAATCTCGATATCACCCGGAGGAGCTTCGCTTGATCACTATGCCGACACTAGTCCGGCCAAAAAGGCTAAACATTCATCAGCACTTCAACAACCACTGGGTGGCTATGAAGATGCATTAACACAATTTAAAGGTACCATGTCCATATGGGAATATTTTATAGAAAATTGGGATATATTACGTAAGTCATTTTGTTCCATGGCCCCTTTACTGCGAACAGGAAAGTGACCCGACTTAAAGTTTTTGTTTAATAGGACGCAACAAAAATCTCTTTCAAAGTCGGTCTTTCCTTGCCTGCTGTCTTCTTTTGTTTTGTTGGCTTTTTTTGGCTGCTCGCTGTATGGAGATTTGTAAAAGTTGCAGTTTGTTTTAATAACTAATAACACGAATAAAGGGTGATTTTTTAATAGCTTTCGGGTTTGATATAAAAAAGCACGACATTTAAATTCAATGATTTCATGGAAATGTTGGACACGAAAGCGTCTCAAATGGCTCATTTTTGGCATACTCTCGAACGTATCGAGCGGTATCTCACAAATAAATTTTTCTTCTTTCAGTGCGTCAACCGTTATGGGTCTGTCCGTATAGACTTCAGAGTTTGAAATAGTGTACATATTTTATCTTCTGTACACACAAGTTTACATCAATGACATTGAAAATGTCTGCATGCCTCACCTTATACACAAATAAATCTTGAGTGTACAGGACTGTGCATCGTACCTCAAGTGTATACATTGAGATGATAACATTGTATTTGTTTTGTAACTTCATAAAATTATTGTGTGTGTGCGCAGTAAAAGCAAACACTGAAAATATTATACATACCCACCAGTTTCAAATTAAAAAAGCATATACACGGGATGTACAGGAGTATGTACTCTCATAGTTATAAACAAGTAGAAGGTGTACACGATGAAAGAAAGTCAATGTCTATAGTGTATTCAAGGTGTACATTGTATAAAAGGTGTACATTGAATTTTGTTGTACATTTCTGAGATCTCTGATAGACATGACACCCTTAACATAGCCCAACAAAAAGTTGTTTTAACGTGTTAAGTCGCGCGATCTAGACGTCTCTAATATGAAGTAAACTGTTTACCGAACTCGCCTCACAACTGGTTAATTGCTTCGGCTGTTGTGTGGTATTTGCCACTCTCTTGTTAAAACCACATCTCAGAAAGGTCCAGCTCTTCTGTTCTGGGCAAAAAAAAAAAAAAAAAAGAATTTAATCGCACCATAGTCCTCACCATATACAGCAAAGTTCCTGCCTTCGTTGTCTTTCAAAAAGTACTGCCCAATGATGCTACACCAAACAGTGCGTTTTTCGGAATGCATTGGCAATAATCTGCAAGCGTTGTTCGTTTATAAGTCGATCCATGATGAACTTGCAGACCAAACTGAACATGTTTAACAGTAACATGTTACACGAAAACAGCAGAGCTACCAAAAACATTTTTTCCAAAAAGAAAGTTGCTAAAAAAATCACCTTTTGTAAACAAGAATTTTTTACTATATATTTAGACCTTTTCCGAAAGGTTTCTAATAACACGATTTGCATTTTTCTTTTATTCTGCTTACTAACTTGTATTATATGGCAGTAAAAAGGAGTGACCTGAAAGTTAGTCTAATTCTTGAGTGATCAAACATAATTGCCTTTGCATTTTTTTTCTATAAAATTTGAAAGGAAACCAGTCACTCATTCTGTCAAAAATGTTGCAGCACTTTAATTTCATACATATTGTAAACAGAACCATAAGGCAAAAATCGTGAAAGAGCTTCTGCCATCAGTTTATATAATTTGTTTACCCGTTATTGTTCTGTTTAACATTAATATCTTTCATCTTAAGCAAAAACAAAAAAATAATGCGGCATGTTATTTAAAAATTTTGTTAATATAACTTTTAAACAGCTTGATCCACTCCCTAAACTAATCAACCCTTGACATTCAAAAACTTCGTCGATCAGCGCAAACGGGGCAAAAGCGTTAATGCATTCGTGAGATATCGTGAACGAAGAAATTCGAAAAAATATTTTTTTAAAAAACTCCGCATCATAACTCCACTTAATGATGTGGTTAAAATTAGCGGGAAGTTGCAGGAATGACCTTTAGGGTTAACCGGTTTTCATATTATTTTTATGTGTAAAATACGTGTTTGTACATCTTCCGATAAGACGTTTCATTTCGATATGTAAAACACAAGTATTTTAAAAGATATAATTAGATGTTTATTTAATAGTAGAGAGCAGCATCAATAATGGAAAACAATATCACCCAACTGGCCTGGCATGAAGTTGTTCATTTGCGGCTGTATGTTTTCGATAATTTCACGAATCGTTGTGCCTGTTGCAATCAATCGGGGCCATCGGAATAGACCTTATTGCCCAAAAAAAGAGATGTCGGTGTAATCGAATTTTACGGCAGGGAAACTTTGTACGCAGGGGAAGGTCGATATTATTCCTTGTGCGGCACCTATCGCTGTCTTGTTGAAAACAAACTTTGTTCACATCGATGTCTTCCAATTGCAGCTATACAATCAGTAGTATCCGACTGAACGTAATTTTTCTAAGAGACGCTAACCCGAACCTTTTGTCAGTTGAACTTTTTTTAAATTTGTTTATATAGAACAAAATAAAAATTATCGAATTCAATAGCTCTTATGCATATTTGAAAAAATTGGGATAACGACGAATTCGCTCTATGAAATCGTCGTATCAAATAAAATACCCACGAATAAATAACATCTAAAAAATTTGTGTACTATTTCCTCAAGGATAAAAGTTAAAGTCCTAATTGTGTAAATCATTTTGTGTTGGTGAAATTTATATGTACAGAAAAAGAAATTAATACTGTCGAACGGAACGTACTCTTTTCAGACCGAACCCGAACATCGGCCAATCTTGCAACCGAAGTGCTTGTCAATTGTGCTTTTTATATATACTCTCCAAAAAAGAATTGGAGGGTATATACACTTTGTCATTCCGTTTGTAACGCAGCGAAATATCCATCTGAGACCCCATAAAGTATATATGTATATTCTTGATCAGTGATGAAATCTAAGACGATCTGAGAATGTCCGTCCGTCCGTCTGTGTAAATCACGATTCAGTCCAAACGAAAAGAGCTAGACTATTGAAATTGGGTATAAATATATCTTGAAGGATATCACAGATTAAGTTCGGTGATGGGCTAAATCGGGCAAGAGGGAAAAAAGTTCCCCTAAGAAAAACTAAACTAACCTCTAAAAATAGCATAATTTTTAAAGTTTTTTTGTAATTTTCTTGAGCATTTTTATGTCAAAGAAGGTCCAACGCGTTGAACTTGATGCCATAAAATTAAAATAAATTAATTTTTGGACCCCGCCCCGTTTAGTGTGCGTTTTTATATGCAAATATAGTGTAAAAATTTAACAAATTGTTTTACTTGAGCCTATATTCCTTAAAAATAACATTTTTAATGACGAAGCTGAGACGTAACCTGGTAGTACTCTGCCCTACACCCTCCTCCCCGTTTGCCCGCCAAATGACCCTATAAAATTTTTTTTATGACAGAGGTGAAACATCTACCCCAAGGCCCTTCCCGGAATGACTTTGTCAAATACCCACCAAAAAGAATTGGAAATGGATAAAGTATATATACTCTTGATCAGTGATGAAGTCTGAGACGATCTAGCAATTCCCATACGTTCGTCTGTGGAAAGCATGATATTGTCTATTTTTGGAACCCGCCCCCTTTAGTGGACGTTGACGTACGATGTTATATGCAAAAATAGTCTGTAACTCTGTCCCACCAAATTAAACATTTTAAATTTACTTACTAAATATTTGGAGGGTATTTAAGATTCGACCCGGTCGAATATAACGTTTTTACTTGTTTTAGTTTTTTTTAAGCAGATATACTTAAACGTAAGTAAAATTTAGAGGTACAGTAATGTGTGTATGTTAGCAAAATGGAACTTTTTATAAATAAATAATAGAATATTTGCCGAAGTAAAATTTAAGGTTTTTTTGTTTTGTTTTACTTTTAACGAGTTCTGAAATTACAGGGACATTTTTACACATTTAATCATTTTAGTTTGTCATCTTTGTATTTTTTTTTCGTAATAAATGACGTTAGTAATATATTCATTCAATCGCATGGTAATAGAAATGTAATTTAATAATAATAGTTCGGTGTTCTGTAAAAATTTTGAACACCAAATTTTGGCCCAACACCATTTTTGCCGAACTCTGAAACCGAACGTTACGTTAGTGGGTCCATTTTTTCACAATGAATTGCTTTTTGTAATTGTTTTCTGCACAAATTTTTATTGTTCTTATTTAGCAGCTGAAAGGATGACCATGTGAAAGAAAATGTTGAAAGTAAAAAAATTAATTGGTTTTAATATTTTATTTTGCGTCTAGGTTCAGTCCCAGAGTAAAGCCAAAATAGAAAGGAAATACAATTTACAACTTAAAGGCAAAATAAATGTAATTATACAAAATATTATTTGTAAAGAAAAACATCTCGGAATGATAGGTTTTTTTGAGTTGGTGAGTGCACTTCTAGTATATTCTGCTACATATAAGAAATACAATAATTAACAAAGTTTTCCCATAAAAAACGAGTTTGGATATATGAAAAATTGTAGCCTAATGCCGTATTTTTTCTTCATTCGCCAGTGCAGGAAGTATAAGTAAATTTCATAGTTCGCTGAGTGCGATGAATTTCGTCCAACGTCCAAAAATATGTTTTATTTTTTAGAACGAATATTCGCTCCGAAAAAATCACCGTTCGTGCGACTTGTGTTCCCATTATGCTTTAACAAAATGGTTGGAATGCTAAGAGCGACTTTTTGAGATATGGATTAAGTTTAAACTGAGTTTAACGTAGTCTGAAACTCTGAATTTTCCGACGAAATGGTATTTTTTTTATATAATTCAATAAAAGACCAACATTTTAACCAAAACTAATCTGTTCCGTCGAAAGTATGTAGACAAACGTGGTAATGACGCCACAAATTTGTTTTCAGATTAGCTAAACCTAGTTTAACTGCCTAATACAGCCTAAGAGACTTATAAAATAAATGTTTATATGAACATTTGTTTTATAAATGAAACAATTCTAAATTATACCTTTAATTTATAATAGAATTTGCCAGCATAAAATTGACCTTTTATTTTTGCTGTGTTTTGTTATGACTTCCGAAATTACAACGGAATTTTATTTCGTCATGCTTGTATTGCTTCATACTAATATGGTGTTACTACCAAGAATGATAAAATAAAGATTACGCCTTGCGCATGATTTACCGTTTGATGACGTATTTGTTCCCTCGAAGAGATTGCCAAACGTTTATTATATGCAAAACTAATACTTCCTCGTACAAAATTAATATTTTATTCTATATTTGGCTACTTTTCACTCAATTTACTCAGAGAGATTTCCATCTAGCAAATTAAATCGGATTAATGAAAGTGCAAGTTTTGTGTTATATTTTATAATAAATTGTGTTATATTTTAAAATAAATATATTAAAATAATTAGTGCTTTTTGTTTGTTATGTGGTCATTTCATTGGTTCTTACACCAAATCATCAGTAGACTTTAACCTAATTCCAAAATAACAAAACCTCTTAGCTTATACATAAACTCCCAAAAATTGAGACAATATGTCGAATAAACGATTTTAAAACGTTTTGTGTAGATTTTGTTTTTCATTGTGCCTTTTTTATATACTTTTATTGTTTGCCAACGGCAGACTAATTGTATGAAGGTGGAAAAACAAAATAGATTTATTTCGAATAAAATTTGTTTGTTGTGTTTTCTTGAATTTCAAATCCTATGGTTTTGCTTGTGTAATTCTCAATTCATTTTTGGGAGTTTATGTATAAGCTAAGAGGTTTTGTTATTTTGGAATTAGGTTAAAGTCTACTGATGATTTGGTGAAAGAACCAATGAAATGCAGGCATATAGACATACTTGACCACATAACAAACAAAAAGCACTAATTTAATTGAGACAATATGCCGAATAAACGATTTTAAAATATTAAAATAATTATTAAAAAACTTATAAAAACTTGATTTTTAAAGCTCATAAACTGTAAACAAAAAACCTAAATTAAAGAGAAAAGAGAACAAAAAGAGCAAGCATGAAATGTGCAGTGGGCAATTGGAAAAAAGTAACAGCAAAAAAACAACTGAGAAATAATTGTGTTCAAATGTAGTATTATCAAAATTTTTTTGTTTTCATTTTATAGTTTTCCAAGAGATGAAGCTCAAAGGAAGTTATGGCTGATATGATGCAAGCAAAAAAATTTGTTTTGAATGGGGAAAAAGAAAAATAATTAGCACTTGGTTTCAATACTTATATAAAATAACTATAAATTAACAATTTCAAATAAAAACAAGTGGAAAATAAAATAATTTTTTAAAATTATTTATTATCAAACAAATTTATAAATTTGCTCCACTGTCCTGTTTTTACAATAACATAATAGTTCTACAGCAGTGATGTCAAATATGATTGTGTTGGTGTGATCACTCTTATCTCTTACATTCCCAGCGGGAGAAATGTGCGGTTGCGAGGCCTAACTAGTGGCCTTTTCTAAGAGTATCCTTTTATTTACCAATAATATCTTCTAATTTTATAAGTTGTAAAAAAGGGTTTCGAAAATTGCGAAGTGCTCAGATATTTAATTTTAAAATATTTCTCCATTTTTTTAAGCTGAACATTTGGTTAGTTTATATACAAGAGACAAAATTTTTACAAAAAGCCTTACTTATGAACTCATTTAAAAGCTACTTTAAGAAATTTTCGAAAAGATGTACCTACATATAGTGGCTCCAACTTATTTCAAACCTCTTATATATATTGTATATATATTTATATAAATATATTATTTCTGTTTAGAGGCCTCAAAACAGGACTTGCGATACTTCCCGCTGAATGAGAGTGTTTTTCAGTAAACAATTATATTTTACGCTCTCAAAATAAAAGAGCGTAAGCGTACATGTGAGTTTTGCTTCCACAATTGTGTATGAGGCTGACATCACTGTTCTACAGCAATGGTGTTCAAAAATTAAAGTGAAGATGTATTGGTGAGAGACTTTGCCCAGCAAACATAATGTCAAACGCTTAAAATAAGAAAAAAAGGCAGAGTTTTTGCCAACTTATTAAGTGAATGAAATTTTAATTTTAAGAAAAAAAATATCGGAGACCGTAAATAGCAGTTATCAATATTAAAAAATAGAACAGTTATATTGAGAAAAAACAAAAATAAATCTTTTTAAACCAGTTTTTTATGTAAGATTAAAACTTGTATCATTCCTCATTATAATTTTTAAAATCGCTATGAAAGTTTTAAATTAAACATTCCATGTTAATAATTGCGTGACAATTGCGAATTAGTAAAATATTTTTTAAGTTCAAAGAAGTTATTTTATTTCGCTGCTTAGAACAAACATTTTTCATGTTTGAAAAAAAGTAGTGGAAAAAAATTATATATGTATATTTTAAATAAATTTTTATGAGCTGGGGACATATTGCAACATCAAAATTTTTCCAAAACTCCGGACTACTAATTTTATCGAAATGTTTTACTTCAGATTTAATTCAATTTCGACTTTAACTTTCGTGTTCAATTGTAATTGAATCGCTAGTGTTTGCTATGCTTCGTCCAACAAGAAGCAACAACAATGCTTAATAAATTTCTGAAATAAAATGACAATGACCATCCGCATGTGTTCTCATCGCTTGCTCAACGACGACTGAATGAAAATTTTTATAAGAGCATAACAAATGTGTGTAAATTTTTTAAACAATTGTTGTATGGACTGAACACCACTGTTCTACAGCAGTGATGTCAAATACGATTGTGTTGGTGAGATCACTCTTATCTCTTACATTCCCAGCGGGAGAAATGTGCGGTTGCGAGGCCTAAATAATGGCCTTTCCTAAGAGTATCCGTTTATTTACCAATAATATCTTCTAAATTTATATTGCAGTTTCGTAACAACAAACATTTTTTAGGTTTGCGGATTTTAATTTATTGCGTTGTTTTGAGCAAATGTATTTCAAATCGGAAAATATATGTTCGCAAAGGTTTGTTGAAGGGAAAAGCGACAAAAGGACAAGCGACAAGGATTTTTTTTAATACAGGATATAGCGCCCCGTCTAAATTTTTCCAGAACTCAGTAATATTTTCCCTATCTGGAGGATTAAATTCGCTCCTAAGTATGATTAGTTTTTAAGCTGAACATTTGGTTAGTTTATATACAAGATAAACAATTTTTACAAAAAGCCTTACATATGAATTCATTTAAAAGCTACTTTAAGAAATTTTCGAAAAGATGTACCTACATACAGTGGCTCCAACTTATTTCAAACCTCATATATATATTTATTTTAAATATACTATTTCTGTTTAGAGGCCTCAAGACAGGACTTGCGATACTTCCCGCTGAATGAGAGTGTTTTTCAGTAAACAATTAAAAGAATAAAAGAGCGTAAGCGTACATGTGAGTTTTGTTTCCACAATTGTGTATGACGCTGACATACATCACTGTTCTACAGCTGAATTTAATTAGCCAATCAGAACGCATGTTGAGTGACGTCAGAGTTCCATCATGCGCAGAAAAGTATTTTTATTTCAGCTTGTTGGCGTAATCTTTATTTTATCATTCCTGGTTACTACATGCTAAGAGCTTTCGGATTTGAGAAAAAAACCTAAACTTTAGAGAATTATGTGAAATCGTTATCTATTTCGATAGAGAAGTCTATATAATTCAATGTATAATTCAGCTTTCAGTGCGTCCACCGTTATGAAATTCGCACAACCGAGGCGACCAATTGTTCGGTCGCAAATATGAAATATACTGTTCAACGAGCTCACCTCTCAATTGGGCATTGTTTCGCGTGCTATGTGGCACAGTCTTGTTGAAACCACACGTCAGCGAAGACCAGCACCTCCATTCCGAGAAAAAAAATTTTAATCATCACTCGGTAATGCGCACCATTCACAGTAACGTTCCTGCATTCGCCGTCTTTGGAAAAGTACTGTCCAATGATGCCACCGACCCGTAATCCACACCACATAGTGGTGTGTAAACGTAAAAAAACTGCACATAAAAAATTCACAAAAATATATAAGCCCAATTCACAATCCTGTGCAAATGGTCTTGCATTATAGCATTTGCAAATTGAGAGAGTATTTGAGAGCATTTTCAATGTATTTTGTTGGTGTAGAGTACAATTATTTTGCTCATGCTACGATGCTAGACTACTTGCTCGAGATTGTGAACTGGGCTATAGTTTTTTTCATATTTTTTTATTAAAACAAAAACATAAAACAACAAATTAAATATGATATACATCTACATCTAACAAAGCAATTCATTTTAATAAAAAATATATAGGTACATAGGGTTTAAATAAACAAAAAGAGTTCATTATTATTCAGATATAATACTGCCTGTTCCAGAATCTCGACAAGTCGATGTCGTTCTCATATTTATATTGAAACCAATAATTAAAAATTTAAATTTTTTTGTATGTACATAGAAAAACACAAGGCATATCTATCTAACAGGTACAACCATTTCTACAAAAATAGAACACTTATTGTAGAAACTACCTTAACAGTTGCAAAAATCGTTAAACGACACTACTAAGTTTGACGTTTTATCAGGTTAGGCTAGTGAGCTCGTGCTCCCACCTGCAATATACACCTTGGTAAAATTCAACTTGCTTTGTGGTCAGGGGTGCTAAAAGATGTATGTGATAATGACATACTCGTATAAAAAAGTATAGTTAAACCTTGCCATTGTTATATTAAGCAATGGGGTAAAATTATGGTTTCAGAAATTGGAATTAAAATAACAAAATTAAGAGTAAAAAAGTAAAATGTAAAAACTGCAAAATCTGCACAATTTACAGAAAAACTGGTTTTTAAAGAAAAAAAACTGCAAAACTGCTCAATGCTTAGAAAAACTGTCAAATGCAGATAAATCTGCACATTTGGCAACGCTGCTGGCCACTTTTTGCAAGTCAACAATTTGCAAGTCAACAATCTGCAAGTCGATGAGGTTAAATTATACACCAAATCGAACATTGGCCCACCTCTGGTTTGGTTGCATTACAATATTGGATACCTGCGGTAAATTGACAATAAAATCCAAATTTTTTAACAGATTTTTATGGTTTATAACTTATTTTATTTTTAAGATATGTAGCTCTCAGAAAAATGTGCAAAATGTTGAATATTTACTTTATCTTTTTTTTAATTAAAGTTTTAAACCGAAAAAAATTACGAATTTTGCACGAAAAAAATGTTTTTCTCTTTATTAATTTCTGATTAATTCCAAAACGATAAGAGATAGAGACAAATTATATTCGACTAAAATAAATACAATTTGTTACACATTTTCTGGTATATTACTTTTAAAAATCGAATGACTCGTTCTCGCGTTAGGGGTTGAAATATGTCTTCATACCTGACTAATTTAGGGGGAAAAATTTGCCACGCCTATAAAAAAATCCCGACCTGATGGAAAAAACCGAAAACGGATTTGAGTTTAGCGCATCAAAATCCATATAGTTCACATAGTTTTATTTAAAGGAAAGACAAAAAATAATTTTTTGCTGAGCAGCGTTATCAAACGAGGGAATAAAAGGAATTGCACCCGCCTCATTGGAGTATTTCGAATATTTGTTTGGTGACGTGCGTCGAAGATTATTTAATTTGATAATTGATAATGTTTTGGTATTTTGTGGTTTGTTTTGTTTTTGTTTTGTTTTTATTTCTCTTATTCCTTATCAATATTGTGCAAGAATCGTGTAGTAGTCATGATGGGTAGTAAAAATAATGTACACATGAACGAGTATAATGAAATATGCTCCTAGTATAGATACTGAGACGACCTTGTCACTTTTTTCAGTTTCTTAATGTCTAATCATTTTAATTTGTTTTATCTCGCTGTACATTTTGCTAATTATTTATTTAAACAGGTCTCTTTTTCAGTTCAACTTTTAACTTTTTTCTACTGCAATCATAATCGTACTGAATTACTAAAAAAATTTTGTTCTTGCAAACTTGTTTTGAATCCACTTGGGCTTTCACAGCTTGAAATTAAAATACATTTGTAATTAAGAATATTTTAAAATTCATTTAATGTTCGTAAAGTTGTAAAGATTAGAAGATTAAGTTCTTTACACTTTGCATGATAGTTAATGTTAACATAATTAAATTTTTTATTGTTTTCAACAAATACAAGTAATTTACATGTTTTATTCAAATTTCAAAACAAACATAAAAATTTCGTGATATTTTTATAGTTTAATTTATACAAATGTCTATGTACCTAGTTGTATATAATTTCTTTATCTGTTTAAAAAAACTGGAGCTGTTTTTAGAACTGTAAACATTCCAAATTAAAAGATCGTCATTCCTTCTATAAATGATTTTTTAAAATGTTTGAACAAAAAAGTATTGTAGGAAATTTTTCCAACAGTCTCTTTCCAAGAAATTAATTTTTGTAATATTTTATTACAAACAGTGGTTACATTTAGAGTTAAACAATTCCGAGCTACACACTAAACATAACAACTTTATTTTCGATCGCTACAACGGCAGGGAAGCATTATCGTTCTCAGAAACGTTGATGTTTCGACGATAAACATCGATAACAGAAACGATATTTCAATGTTTTAATTTTATCATCATTAAATGCTTTAATATGTACTCGTATGTACCCAGCAAAAATTTCATTCGGAATTCGATCCGCTTTCAAAACTGCTAGGCAAGTTCCACTTTGCCTGTGGAAATTCTAAAATTTACGACGAAATATCTCGAAAAATTCCTAAAAAAAGCTTTTCAAGAAATTTTCACCATGACGGAATAATGTTTGCAAAATATTAATAAATTGTATACTTCTTGCATCCTGTCGTACAAAAGTGGGCACTAAAATTGGAACTATCCGAAATGTCGTTTAAAACTCTCATCTGTGGCCATAATTTATTTATTTATATTTGTTTTGTACATGAAGGTGTTCAGATTATTCTGTTAAATGCTCGATTTTGATAAAAATTAAAAAAAAAAAAAACATCTAAATACCATCCCCGCAAGTTCCCATCAATTTTAAAACACCATTATTTCATTTTTCAAACTGCGACAACTTTTGAATGAATCTAACGATTCCCACGTGATTAGCGGTGACTGATGTAGTCTTTCGTTATTTTTTTAATTTTTTCGTTAACGATATCTCTTGAACCGATCAACTGATTTTTCACGGTCAAGGCTAATTAGGTTATAGAATCGATCGATAAAGCTGTTTAAAAGTCATTAAAAAAAACACATTAAAAAAAATTTTAGATATTATTATTTTTTTGATATTTCTAGAAATCTATCGGTCGGAATCGGTTCCAATTCCCTGGAAATCTAAGTTTGATAGAACTCTTTGTAACAGGACTTGTGCTTCGATTCGGCCCAGCCGTTCAAAAGTCACACACTTATACACACAAATATGTACATACGGACATAGCGGTACAATCTCAGGAGTAGTCAGTAAAGTTTCCTTGGAACTCAAAACGTCGAGATCAGATGAAATCTCACTTTTTTAGACGGATTAAAACCAGTAACTTCCTTATTTTTTAAACATTCCGCAATGTAGCACCTGATGCATGTTATTAATACAAAATCTAAGCTTATTGTTTCTGATTCTGAAAGCATTTCGACTTTAAAAGAGAAAAATGCAGCAAAGACGAACTGAAATTGGGTGTATTGCCAATTCCATACGCTATAGATGTTGCGTGATGGGGGACTTTTTTTGATCTACTACATAATGTTCAAGGCTTTACTAATTTAAAAAATACATCAAACTTTACTTGTATCACTGCATCTTAAACGGATCGGTTTAGTGTTTTGCCGAGTAGGATGGAATTATGTAATATAACGCTAATATTTCCTTGTTCCTTTAATTTATTTATCATTTAATGACGATACAAATACACAAATTTCTTTAAGAAATGCATTCCAAAGCCCAATAAAACATATATATTTTAGTTTTTTGAAGAAAAGCTCCATTATACCAAACAATCTAGGGACAAATTGCAGTCAGACTTTAGTCGATATTTCTCTGCGTTACACACGGAATGACAACGTGAATGCACCCTTCAATTAATTTTTGGAGGATATAAAAAAAATAAGACCGGAATCTTTCAAAACCCTTTTTGCGTTCTGAGCAAAATATCTTCCATTTGTATCGATGTATATATTTTTCTTCTTTAAATTTAATAAAAAAATTAATATTTCATAAAATTTACATAATTTAAAAATTCCAACATTTTTTTGATTCAAGTTAAAATCGAATGCCAAGATTCGTGCTGTTTGTTTATCAAACTCATTTTATTTATTAATTAGTTAACAAATAAATTGCGTTGATTACTCTCGAAAAAAAAACAATTATGCAAATTAAACAAAAAATTCGAAGGAAATGGGCGGGACAACAAACAGTTAATATTATTTTCCATGTTATTTTATCTCCATTTTAAAAACTTTAACTTTATTTATAAACCCGACGTTTGATTTCTTTCTGCGGTTTTCTCTATTTCTCTAATAACAAAAACACCTGCAAGGTTTTGAAGAAAAATTAATAATGACAAACGATACGAGTGGAAAATAATTATAAACTTCTCATTAAAATGCTTGCATGGGCAAAGTTTACAAGAATAATTTATGAGAAATTTGCAAATAATTTAAAAATATGTACTTGATTTATTTATAATTGTTTGTTTGGTTTTATAAAATTGACTATTTTGAGATGAATAGTCGTAAAGTCGTTTCCCAGAGAGGCAGAGACAGAGTGTTATCATGAGTCAGTACTATCAACAGTGTTGTAAACTTTTTAATTTTGAAAAGCACTAAAACCAACTAAAAAGGTTATATTCGACCGGACCGTCTCTTAAATACCCTCCAAATATTTAGTAAGTAAATTTAAAATGTTAAACTTGGTGGGACCGAGTACCTTTAAGACGTCTCTGTAACCAATTTTAAATCTCTATTTTGACAGAGTCATTCCGGGAAGAGCCATGGAGCCGTTTCACATCTGCAAGATCAGAGAACATCTCAGCTTCTTATAGGCTTGAGGAATACAAATTGTTCATACGTCAACGCCCACTTATGTAAAATTTATTTAAAATTTTTCTTTTATTTTTTGATATGGTCATTTAAGTGGAAAAGGGGTGGAAGGGGTAGGGCACAGTACCAGGTTACGTCTCAGCTTCGCCATTAAAGCTTAAAAACGTTATTTTTAAGGAATGTAGGCTTAAGTAAAACAGTTTCTTACATTTTTACACTATTTTTGCATATAATAACGCCCACTAAAGGGGGCGGTGTCCAAAAATACTTTTTTTATTTTATGGCTCCAAGCTTAACGCGTTGGACCTTCTTCTGTGACATAAAAATATATTATTTGCCTAACAAAATTACAAAAAAAAAATTATTATAATTTTTTTAGAGGTTGGTTTAGTTCTTCTTAGGGTAATTTTTTCCCTCTGGCCCGATTCAGTCCATTTACGAAACTGACCTCTACTATGCTTTAAGATATATTTATACCAAATTTCAAGAGCCAGGATCTTTTCATTTGGCCTGAATCGTGATTTCCACAGACGGAATATTTTACTTCTCATTCGATGAGATTTTACTTAAGATCGCTTTCACACTATGAGACTTTTCATATTATTTCGAATTTTTGACAAATCTTAATACTCAATCTTATAGTGTGAAGGAATATATAATAGATTAATAAATATAAAAAACATGAAATTGTTTTATGAAATTCTGTTTCGCTTTAAAGTGGTTTTCATCCCAAGTTTCATAAGATAATATTCAGAAGGTAATAAGAAAGATCAATAACCAAAGGAATAAGGGAAAACTAGCACCAATTAAATTGTTAACAAGAACAGAAAAACGAAATTCTCGGAAGTCGCTTTATTGGGAATCAGTGCATGTTTACTATGGAGTAAAAGAAATTTTAAACGAAAATTAAAACGACTGCGTAAAATACGTTTTTGGTGGCTTGGTTTTAAATATATAACAGTTCCCATTTATTTAAATTAATTTAAAAAAACATCTTTTTTGACATCCTCACAAAAAAGCACCGAAATTAATGTTAAAGTTGTTCCGCGTCGAAAAAAATCAACATCACCTGTAGTACATTCGCAGCATAAAGTGCACTGTGTTAACCTCGGACTTTGAAATAAATATTCCATTAGGTTGTAATAAATTCTATACCATTTTACACGACGGTACGTTCCTCATTGTTGTATTTAGTTTTTCGAATTGTTTTCAACATTTTTTTTAACAAAATTCAGTATTATTCTCTTTTAGTTTGGCAGTAACCAGCTTATTGTCACTTCAAAATGTTTATTTCCCATGTCTGGTTTCCATTATTTGAATAGCTAAATAAACACTATGAACATATTAAAAATATCAATAGCAATTAGACTACTTGAGGTTGAGGTGTGACTGTATGTTTTTGTGTATACAAACACTTGCATGCTACGAGTATTTCACAAAACCAGGCAATAATTCTGTGGATATATGTATGTATGTGTGTATGTATATTCTCCAAGTCACAAATGCTCGTCATATATTTTTAAAATTCATGTATTATAAATGGATCTTTAAATATTTATTTATTTAATTTTAAATTGGAAATGCAATCGTCTTTAGCTTGTGCACTATTCCAGAATAAAATAAGTTCAACCCTTTATTCATTTCTTATAATCGATATTTATTCCACACGGAGGTTTCAGCGATTGCCGATTTTACATCATTTGATTTCTGCAGTTGTGTATAACGAACGGATAACTTATAGTGCCAAGTGAACGAAAAATAATAGGTATAATGGGTATAGTTTTAAAAGCCTTCGGATTTGATTAGCAAAAAACACATGAAATTTAGAGAAATGTATGAAATCTTTTTTTAAATCTATAGATCGATCTATATAATTGAATGTTTAAAGATAAATGTTGACGCCGTAAATGGCTTATACACCGATATACTCTCTCCACCATATCGGGATACTCTCGGGAGGTACCAGCCTCTCGATGCTGGTACCTCCCGAATGAATTCTTCAATTCATTTCGTTTGTTATAATGTTAACAGTAATATTATACGAAAACAGCTGACCTGCCAGAATCAAAGTTGCTAAAAAAATCTCCTGAAATACCGGATCAACTCGCAGAACCAGAAATAGGAGTGAGAATGTATATATATATATATATATATATATATAATATATATATATATATATATATATATATATATATATATATATATATATATATATACATATATAGATATATACATAAAGTAGAAACCCTAAAAATCAGGTTTTAAAAAGTTGTTTGAAAGAATGTGAAAATTAAATCTTCATAAAACGAAGTTTCGTTGCTTTGCTAAAACACAAAGAAATTGGGAAGTTGGAATTTACTGAATGTTCACTTCTATTTTCTAGTGGGGTTATCTGGGATATAGAACACTGGCGATCATCCTACTTAATTTAATATTAAGCAATTGATCTGTTTGCGTTTTTTCCTAAAGTTATTCTCATTTAGATTTTGAAAGTTTACGCTTACGCTACGGGATTTTGAAATTTTGAAGGGTTCCGTTTACTGATCGTTTTATATAAGAAGCAATTAATGGCAGGCATATCGATTTAATTCACCAGCAACAAACAAAACAATTTTACTTGTAATAAAAATAGGATTCCAGACCAACTGATTGTGTTAATTTGAAAAAATGGTGAGGAAAACGCAATAGCATGAGTGTGGAAATTGTATGATTATAGTGTCTTTTTTTTAATTTAAATGTGAAATAAAAATAAAATCACTTTAAGTCTCAAAAGGCAATGGCTCGGGTTATAGCAAAGAAAACATGGAGTACTTATTTTCAGGGATGGAGAATTTCCTACCAGCCGAAAGCGAGTTAACTCAAAATGAATATACGAGATTTTAACAAGTTCTCATATTGTATTTCGGTAAAAGCATTCGTTAATTAGTTGTGTACTGAAATGTACCAGCTTCAAAAGATGAACGGTGATAAGATGGGGTAACGTATTCGAAATCAGAAATAAAAGTATTGAAAGCAGAGGTTATTGCGGCCTTCGAAATCAGTATGGTTTTAAATTCAATTCAATTAGAATTAATGGGCTAATGCTGTTAAATATGAAAAATATTCCAAAGTACAAACGAATGTCGAGATAAATTTAATGGGCCAACTTACACAAAAGAGATGAACACTTGTTTTCGAAAGCCGCCACACTTTCATCAGCGATTAAAATTTTTTGCATAAAATTCTAAATACAAATAACTTTAGTCAAATAATCCAAATTCGAGATTTTAAAGTTATTGTACGTGTGTGAATTTTTCTGGAATAGGTCGGACTTGTTTCGCAGTTATTTACTTTTTTCTACAAGTTATTTTTACGTCCATTATTCTTTTTGTGCTTTTGATCAAATTTCTAGATGTTTAAACCAAATTTGTATTAAACCAGTTTTTTTTTAAACTACGTAAATATATTGAAATTGTTAAGCTTTTCTTTTAATTTCTATAGCAAAAGCTCCAATACTTTATGATTATAGAACTTATGAAATATGATGTCATTCGACCAACCGTGTTACGCAAAAATTCGTATTTGTAAATACAGCAACTTTTGATTGCAATTGTTATTAATATGTTGTTCAATAGCCATAAATACACATATGCACATAAATGCAGATGTATATGTATCTATGCGAAATTAAAATATAGTGCACAATAACATTAAAAGAAATATTCAGACAGCATTTCATGTTGGGTTAATTATTTTAGTTACATAACAAATATTTATTTTTAGTTCTAAGGTTTCCGCCTTCGCTTTTGCTTGTATTTGGATATTAATATTTTTTACTAAAGGCAATTTGTGTGTAGAAAATAGAAAGTAATTATGATCAGTATTTGCGTAGTTTTTAATTAATTTCAAAAATCACCTTAGTTAAGCTTCATTAAATTCAGCTTCAGATTTAGTTTGGAATTAGAATTAGATAGTCATTTATAGCAACAGCTGGTGGTGCTGCTATACACAATTCTATTTGAATATTAATAACTTATTCATCGTTAATATTTCCATTTAAATAAATGTGAATCATATCTACTGTATGAAAATATGCTTGCATGCGAGGATAAGTCGATAAGTCTTTGAAAATAGGCGTTGTATGTTGTACACATGTAGTTGGTAATTTAAATATAAATGCATGTGTATAAGAATTATATAAAATACAGTATATAACAATAAATGAGATCAAAATCACATGCAGACAAATTATTTTCGAAAAAAACAGTAAATACGTCTAATTCTATTGAATTAATAGTCAATATTTGCCTTCTTATTACAATGAATTAGAATAACATCGAAATCTTGCATTATATTAGAAATAAAAGTAGAAATATCGATGTGTGTGAAGACAAATATGCCGATTTAAATATGTTTGACGTAAGAGCTTACGTCGTGACATATTTAACTCAAAGCTAAATATGTTTTTAAGTGCCATCACTGACATATTTAACTATACGTCATATATTTTTTAGGTCATATTAGATTTTCGGACCTACGCTACCCGAAAAACCATACCCTATTTCTCAATTGTATTTGTGAAATTTTTTATTAAAATATCAAAATCGACTTAGTGATTTTTTCACCCATCTTGAATAGATTTTGGCCATTTCATCCAAAATGAGTGAAAAAATCACTGCTTCAATTTTGATATTTTAATAAAAAAAATTCACAAATACAATTGAGAAATAGGGGATGGTTTTTCGGGTAGCGTAGGTTCCTAGCTATAAACGAAATAAGTTGAATATGAGTGACAAATAAGGATTTGGCCAGAAATGGCCAAAATCTAGCCAAGATGAGTGAAAAAATCACTAAGTCGATTTTGATATTTTAATAAAAAATTTCACAAATACAATTGAGATATAGAGGATGGTTTTTCGGGTAGCGTATGTCCGAAAATCTAATATGATCTAAAAAATATATGACGTATAGTTAAATATGTCAGTGATGGCACTTAAAAACATATTTAACTTTAAGTTAAATATGTCACGACGTAAGCTCTTACGTCAAACATATTTAAATCGGCACATTTATCTTCACACACTTAAAATATCGACTGTAAATCTACTCCCATCTTCAATGTTGCATTCTATCAAAGATTTATCACACTTACCTCTGGCAATTGACTTTTACACATTTTTTAAGCAGTGCTTTTTGAAAAGGCACTTTAAAGTGATGGTTAAATAAAATTTAAAATAAGTAAAGTTATTTGCTAAGCTTTTATGACGAACCTGAGGTGTTCTCTGATCTTCCTTTGCCTCACCCTCCGCCCACCTTTGACTAATTAATGACCCTATCAACAAATAAAATACAAATTTTACACTTAATAACACCAAAAATTTACTTGTTAGTGTTTTATGGCAAAGGTGTCTCCCTCCAGGCCCTCCCAGAGGGCCCCCGGCAAAATAGAGTTTTTATTAACTAATTATTTTTTTTTATCTTGGGGATGACCCCTATATATGCAATGCATTGCGCCGGAACTGAAAACGAGGGGATAGTATAGAGGGGACAGATTAAGAAAAATGAGAAGATAGACAGTTGTTTTTGTAGCTATTTCAACCTTTTACTTCGCCGGCTAATTTTTGCTACAAGGCCGACGAAGGTGGGTGCTGTTACTCTGCTTTTAGCTCATGATAGTGTCAGTCGCTGCCAATTATTTTCAGTGATCAGTGACTATGCCTTCATCATTGAAACAGGCTGGCAACAACTAACACAACCACGCACTAATGCTGATCAGAAGAATTCAACACAATATATCATGACTCAGCGCGGGCTCGAACTCACGACCCTCCGCTTCATAGTCTCGTGTTCTACTACTTCAGCCAACAGCACCCACAATTTGGATTGTATTTAGGATTTGACTCAGTCGAATATAACGTTCTTACTTGCTTTTTTTCGGTTAAAATTGCAGCATGCGTTAAAGCAAATATAAATTCGAAATAGCGGAAATTATGTCACAATTCCGAAACGGGTTGTCCGATTTGCTGTTGAGTTCTTCTCAATTCCTAAAGGAATTTTTAAAATCCGGAAAGTGGGACTTTTCAGTATTTTTCGCTAGTGGAGATAATTTTTCACTTCCTGCTAAAAGTAAAAGTGCTGCTGTGGCGAATCTTAAATACCCTTCACAGATCTATTTGTTCTTTGTTTCTAAAACATAAAGTAGGTTTAATTAAAAACAAAAACAAAATTTTGTTATCAGCTACTTTTATATTTAAGAAAACGTTAAAATTTGTCGGCTAGGAAGCTAAATGTTTCGCTCTTTTTATTTCTAATACCTCTGAACGTCTTCCAAAAATATTAAATATGTTTAATTTACAAACACAAAGAAAAAATCAGTTCCATGTACCACAAAAATCAAAAATAGCAAATTATATGGTTACTTTTATGAATCAAAAAATGTCGATATTCCAACCCTGAAATAGTATTTTAAATTTTTTTTTTGTTATTAATACCAATTTAACTCTTCCCGAAGTATAAAAGAGATTTCATTCACGAAAAAACAATATAAGGAACTTATATGGCAACTTTAAAAAAAAAAAATATATATATATATATATATATATATATATATATATATATATATATGTATGTATATATATATATAAATTTTCCAACCCTGGAACCGAATTTTTAATACTAACTTAATTTTTTCTGAAATATAAAATATGTAGGTTTAGCTCACTAAAAACACAAAATTTGGAATTTATGTGTGTACTTTTATGTACCAAAAAATTTCGATTTTCCACTGTAACCGAATTTTTAATTTTTTAATACTAATTTAATTTTTCCTGAAATATCAAATATTTGGAGTTTATGTGGTTACTTGTATGCACCAAAAATACTTCAATTTTCAAACTCTGGAAGCGAATTTTTATTTTTTTACCAATGCAATTCTTAGTGACGTATAACATAATTTTACTTGAAAAAAATTAAAATTTTCAAGCTTGTTGGTCACTTTCATGTACCATAAAATATTTCATTTGTCCAACCCTGGAGTCAAAATTTTGATTTTTTAAGATTTTAATACTAATTTTGTTCTTCCTGAATTATAAAATAGTTTTAATTAGCAAAAACAACAACGCCAATTGCCTTTTTGTTTACTTTTATGCATAAAAATATTTCAATTTCCCAACCCTGGAAACGAAATTTAATTTTTTTTCTTTACCAATGCAACTCTTAATAGCCATGAAATAGTTTTATTTAAGAAAAACTTAAAATTTGTACCCGTTTTGGTCAACTTCGTATACTGCAAAATATTGCAGTTATCCAACCCTGCTATCGAAATTTTGATTTTTTTTTATAGTTTTGATACCAATTTTGTTTTTCCTGAATTAAAAAATAGTTTTAATATAGCAAAAAAACAACGTCAGTTGCCTTTTTGGTTACTTCTATGTATGAAATATTCCACCCCTGGAAGCGAAATTTTGATTTGTTTTCTTTCTTTTACCAATGCTAGTCTTCATTAGGTATAAAGTCGTTTTATTTAAAAAGAACTTAAAATTTCCAACCATTTTGGTGACTTTCATGTACCACAATATATTGCATGTACCAAAAAAACTTTCAATTTAACAACCCTGGAAGTGAAATTTAATTTTTTTACCAATGCAACTCTTAATGAGGTATAAAGTAGTATTATTTAAGAAAAATTTACAATTTTTAACAATCTTGGTCACTTTCATGTACTATAAAATATTGCACTTGTCCAACCCTGGATTCGAAATTTTGATTTATTTTTTTAATATTTGATACCAATTTTGTTCTTCCTAAAATATAAAATAGTTTTAGCTAGCAAAAAAAAACAACGTCAGTTGCCTTTTTGGTTACTTTTATGTATAAAAATAAATTCAATTTCCCAACCCTGGAAGCGTAGTTTAAATTTTTTTAAATATTTTTTTATCAATGCAAATCTTCATGAGGTATAAAGTGGTTTTGTTTAAGAAAAACTAAAAATTTCTAACCATTTTGGTTATTACATCTACTACAAAATATTGCATGTACCAAAAAAACTTTCATTTCCCCAATCCTGGAAACAAAATTTTAATTTTTTGATCAGTGCAACTCTTAATGAGGTATAAAGTAGTTTTATTTAAGAAAAATTTTTAAATTTTTAACCATTTAGGTCCAACGCTTCCAGGGTTGGGAAAATTAAAGTTTTTCGAAAACTTTGATTTTCGAAATATTGATTTATTTTTTGAATTTTTGATACCAATTTTGTTCTGCCTAAATTATAAAATAGTTTTAGTTAGCAAAAAAAAACAACGTCAGTTGCCTTTTGGCTACTTTTATGTTTAAAAAATTTCAATTTTCAACTCTTGGAAGCGAAATTTTAATTTCAAAAAAAGTTTTTTTGCCCAATGCAAATCTTTATGACTATAAAGAGGTTTTATTTAAGAAAAACTTTAAATTTTTAACCATTATAGTTATTACATGTACTAAAAACTCCTGAAAGTGCCAAAAAAAACTTAGTTTCCTATCCCTAGACAATTTTTGTTTAATTTTTAATAGACAATTGAGGCTTCCCAAAGCGTGAAATAGGTTTAATTTACAAACAACCAAAAAAAGAATTGAATTTTGGTATTAATTTTGCGTCGATAAATAGATGTAAGCTTCCCAGCTCTGGAAACGTATTTCGAATTTTTCTGAATTTCAATACCACTCTATTTAAGTTCATTTCCAATCCAGCAGTCCAAGAAAGAGTGTACTCTACCTCTTCTGGGGGCTTCGAAAAACCGATTTTACTTACAGACAGACGGACATCGCTCAATCGTCATCGCTATTCATAAGGATCCAGAATGTATATACTTTATGGGGTCCCATATTGATATCGAAGAAATTACATACGGAATGACAAACCTAAATATACCCTTTCCCTTTTTTGTGAAGGGTTTAAAAATTGGGAAGTTACTGGTTTTAACCCTTTCTGAAAAAACTGAGTTTACTCCAGATCTCGACGTTATGAGTTCCTAGGAAGCTTTCCTGACTGCTCCTGAGAAGCCTTCACTATGCCTGTATGTATGCGTGTCACTGTATGTGTGTATGTGATCCGCTAATAACTTTTGAACGTCTGAGCCGCGTTTGAAAGGATTCTTTCAAACTAGGATTTCTTTTGACTTGGAACCGGTTCGTACTGGTAGATTTAGAAATATCAAAAAAAAAATTAGGAAAAACGTTTTTTCAAAAGTGTTTTTTTCACAAACTAAACATTCAAAAATCTGTCACTAACGTCGAAAAAAAATGACTTTTTGTAATAAACTTTGAAATTATATCGTATATCTTATCGACTATTTTTTGAAGAAACTTAGTAGTATTTCAAAGGATTCTATCAAATTTAGATTATCTGAGAATTGTAGATTTTGAGAAATCTTAAAAAAGTAAAAAACATTTTTTTTCAAAACACGTTTCCACAAGCTAATGAACTCTTGACGTTAAAAAACACGGGAAATATCATGAACGATGAAATTCGAAAAAGTGACGTTACGGTGTGGCAAAAATTAGCAAGAATTTGCAGGGATGGCCTTTAGGGTGAACCGTTTTCCATAATTTTTGCTAATTTCTTTATCATGCTTTTAAAATTTATTACAAAATCAAATATTTCTTATCTACGAGTATGTACGTTAAAACCGATGTCATTGGCATATTTATTGTACTATGATGTTAATTTTTTCAATTTCTTTCATTATATAGAAGTTACTAGTTGCGGGCAATAATAATAATTGGCAAATTAGGAATTGTGTTACTCATACCGGGCGGTGTTTTATAACAGACAAATTTTAGGTTTTTTGTTCTGGCATTTAATGTATTTTATTAAACCATGTTCATGGTCAATGTCAATAACGGTTTTTGAATTTTAAGCATTTAAATAAAACATTCAACGTGTATTTTTGTTATTTTTCGCCTCATATGAGGAAATAGAAATTATAAATATGGTTTAATAACAAGCTGTATAATATTGTACATGTTTGCTGAAAGTTTATAAAATATAAAAGAACTAATAATTAAAGATAGAAAATAAAGTTATTCAAAAGAAAAAAACATTCATCTTAATCACCTGACTAGCAATTTGTATCCAAATTTAAGAGAATTTGGTTAAACACTGTCCCGAAAACAATGAAAAGCACACGGGAACTAGGTAAAAATCGTAAAATTATTACTTTGATTTTTTACTTCATTAACTTAATTAAATTAAAGTTTGCTGTCAAACAGCATTTCTCAATAATGAATTTTGTTTAAAAATCTATAAATAATTCCTATAGATTCGACTAACTACTGCACTAAGGCCAAAAATTGTTTCTGGGTGCTACCAGCAATAGATGCGAAATGCAAGTAAAATTAAAAACAAATTGTGTTTTTGTGTTTGGTAATTTTCTTTCTGCTGGTAATCGCCAAACGTTGTTGCAATCAATGACCTTGAACTGAATTAAAGTTTGTTAAGGGAAATAAAGTTTGAAATTTGTTGAACATTTAGATTACAAATTTTCAAAGTTGTGCTAAAATCAGTTCTTAACGATTGTACAATACAAAACAAGTATTTCATTTGCTTGATGTTTTAATGTTTGAACAACCAATTAAAGAAAATTAAAATTTACTTACGGGCTTGTCAGTTTGTGTATTGTTATTGCTAATTTGATTTAATTGATCGGAATGAAAAGTTTACAACAACTATTATTGGCTTTAAGCTTTGCACAATTGTATGGCTATAAGTTTGATGGAGTAAATCGATATACATATTTAGTTGCAGCGAAACGTCCACACCGATCACGAAAGTAAAAAGTAAATGCTGGTTTTTCTCTTTCTGAATTACTGTAAATTGCAGTTTCCACAGTAACGACGTGGACTCTCGCGGCATGAACCCTACTGATGCTCTAAAGTGTGCCGGAACTATGAAAGGAGGGAATAGCTGGTAGAGAATTTGTTGCAGCCATTTTATTATTTTCTTCAGCGTCGAAGGAGGATACAGTAATGCGATGTTTAGCACGTTGTAGTATCAATCGCTGTCGGTAAGCGACCAGTGATGCTTGCGTCATGGAAACAGGCCGACCACAAGTAACACAACCACGCAGATCAGAAAAATTCGATACCACATTAATGACTGAGTGCGGAGTCGAAATCGGGATCTAAGACTGTGTTAGCCAATTTTCAAATAAACTTATACATGAAATGCCTTCTACCATCTCAATTAATTTTTTGCTGGGCTATGTAAAGCCTTGTACTCTGTTTTAATCTGTGAATAATCGATTTAATCTGGCTTCAGCAGAAAATCGAAATAACTATGAGATTGATTTGAGTTGATTACTATATTAACTGTTTTGTTTAATCATATTGTGTTTTATTTTGTCAATTATGCATATTATTTACATCACATTACGTTGATTCTCCTCAAGTTAATAATATGTAACTTGATATTTGATATTACTTTTTAAGGCAGTACTTATCACTGATTTAAGCATTTAGTTTTAATCATACATGTTGTTTTTCAAATCATTTAGTTCGACTATAATTTTCTGCTATTATTAAATACTTTCTATTTATATAATTAAGTAAATGATTAATCATGAGCTAAAAATGTTGCATAAACCATGTGTTTATTTAATGGAAAAATAATAATAGAATTTTTTATATTTTCTAAGCTTTCCTGCTTTAGTAGTTACATTACAATAGGCATTCACAAATTGGAAACAAGTTTGCTAATCTTAATGAAAAAGTATATATTAAGAGTTTGAATGTTCAGTTTAGATAAAAACATGCTTTGGGTTTACTACAGACGGTTAAAAGTGTTGTTTAAGTGAAAATGTCTGATTTAAATAACACAGTATTTTTTGCAGACATTAACAAAATGCTATGCGAAAATACGCTGCCTAATACGTAATATACGGTATAAATATTGGTAAATATATTTATTTAAATCAGTGGCAAAGGAGCTCTGAGTCAGTCAACTTCAAGCCTTGTTAGGAACTGCCAGACTACTGATCGTTTACTCTCTCTGTCTCTCTCTCTCTCTCGAGAAATGGTTTTGTGTCTCACTTGCACTAGTTAATTTCAACACCTGTATAGATTTACGGTACTTCTGGTGAATTTTCCTTGGCTAACTACTTTGATACTTCTTATGTGAAGATATAGGTTGTGTGCAGTCAGTCACAGTAACGCATGAAAATCGGGTTAAAAACATCGCCGGCATGTGGTCTCAGTCATGCTTCGTCATCTGTACACCGATACTTTGCAAATTACTCTACTCTAATAAATATCTAATTAAATAGTGTTGAAAGTTATGTTTCAACTAGTGTCATATTCATTTTGTGATGATCAGATGACCCATTTGGTTCTAGGAAAATATTTACTATATTCTACGTATAATCTTGATGAAGCTGTTTCAATTTAAAACATATTTAGTTCTTGACTACAAAGATAAACAAATATTAAATAGGTTTCGATATAAAGTTACTTTTGCAACAGTCGGAATTTAGCGTTTGTCTGGTTTAGAAAGAATTCGTAATTCCATTTTTTTCATTTTATTTGCCGCTTTTTTTCTATTAAAAAACGGGGAATATATTAAATCAAAAATTAAACATTACAATTCAGTTTATTTATAAATTTATATATCATAAACATTTTTGAAGTGAAACTTCTTTAGAATCGTTGTGATTTCAAACTCGATGAAACGAAAAAATAAGTCTGTAGAGACACAAACACATAAATGTATACGATTCAGCCGGCAAGAGAATGTGATAGAACACATTAGACGTTCTCGGTCTACTCTTTGTGCGAGTCTTCGTAGCATCCACACTATCGTCTACTAAACATTGTCCATATGTACCCTTCCAACATTTGGAAGTTTCTTTCATCGTCCATCGTCATAGGCGTCACGTCTTACTCACTTCCAGACGATAATTGGAAGATCGTTTGAATTTCACAATAACAATTTACATTGCAGTCGTCTTTTAATCATCCAGACGACGTTTGGAAGATAGTTTGTTGTTTACAACACCAGCCGAAAATGACATGTGCCGTTAAGGATATAATAAACAACAAAAACATTATGCAATTCCGGGAAAGTCGCAGTGACCGTGAAATAAAATTAACAAAATGAAAAGAATCTAAAGAAGAAGTTTTCGACATCATCCAGATTAGTTTTTTTTGTTTTTTCCCTGCCAACATTTTCTATGGCGGAAGTGGCCCAGAAGTGACGCTAAGAAGTTGAAACTCATCTTTTGCGATACAATTTTCTCATCGTAGAAGCGTCTGGTTGCTTGTTGGAGCGTAACACTGAATACCTATTCGCTAAATAAAAATACGCGGTTGGATGTATCAAACTTAATAAGCTTTGATATTTGTCGGCATGGAAGATCCTTTTCATATGGGAAACATATTAAAAATATGTTTGATAAGATTTTCACAGACTAATTAATAAAACTAAGTGTATAACTAAATTAGGAGAATTAGTAGAGTCCTCTGATGGCATCCATTCTTTAATTTTTTCAAAATAAATGGTTTTATTTAAAAGGTTTCTTATTTTCTTGCCATTGAACTTATTAATGTCTTTTAATGACATATTCCTTTTTTTTAATCAGGGATTTTTCAGAAGTTTCACTTCTTTCCTAGTTGCACTGTACCTGTTAGGATATTCATTTAATCGGGGTTTAGGTTAATTAACCGAAAGCAACGCATAATACCCAATTTTTTTTAATGGAGCCAGCACTCAGAGGATGACCCCCACATATGCAACGCATTGTGCCGGTATTGAAAGGACAGGTGAAGGAAGATGTGAATAGGGATTTTTTTTTTTGTGGCTTTTCCAACATTTTATTTCTCCGCCTAATTTTTTGCTACAGGGCCGGCGAAGGAGGGTGCTGTTCCTCTGTTCTTTATTACACGACAGTGTTATCACTGAACACAAGTAACACAACCATGCACTAATGCTGATCAGAAGAATTGAACTGAGCGCGGAGTCCATCTTTATAGTCTCGTGTTAACTACTTCAGCCAACAGTACCCTCAATTAAGCAAAAGCTACGCATAATGCGCAATTAATAGAGAGCAACTCATAATTCGCAATATATCAGTCCTATTTCTGGATTTCTCTAAACATATAAAATCCTCCATTATGGCCTTTGATTCCGCTTTTAATTTTCTTAACAACTGTAGCACTTCTAATCGTTTCGGTTAATTCTGTTAAAGGATAACTTGTGTTACTATCGCGAGTTTCTTCTGTTGTCAGGTCATCATCTAACTGGTCGTAGCAAAGCTCAGCGCCGAACATTCATCGAAGACGGTTATTTCCGAATTCCTTAGTTTCTGTTTTTGTACTTTATTTTGGGAATGTATTCCTAAATAAGTGTATTTCAAACTTGAAATCCCCTCTCATTGAATCTAATCCTTTGTTTTTTTAGTTAAATGGTAGGCGATAGTGTCATTGGTTTTAATTGAATTACTAATCAAAAACTTAATAATTCCCTCAATCTCAATTAGAGTAGGAGAGTTTTTATTAAGCTATTTTATACTCCGACCAAAGGTTTCAGAGTTGTACTGAAGATTACCAGTACCATTTTGAACACTCGAAGACCAACAACGTTTTAGATCATTTATGAGGCGAAACTCGTTCCACTCATACGTATCCATGTGCGCTTGTATTTTTTGCTGCTTCTCATTAAAAAGAACACCTTCTTTGTTTTGTATAAAATAATATTTTCTAAACGCATTCCTTTTGCATACGAGACGAAGCCAATAATTAAAAACACAAAGAAATATGCTATAATGATACAAAAAATATTTTGTTACATCGGTTAATCGACTGAATTTAACCTGTTTAACCGTTAGTCGAAAATAGAACATTTTGATTAATTATTCTGTTCACTGTTACCCGAAGGTGTACCCTAATAGCTATGAAATGGTTGAACCGATTTCGGTTCTCTCTATGTCCGAAAAATATTGGGCTTTGAACGAGTCGATGTTTTTTATTTTATTACTTTTATAATATGAAAATCAGAATGTAACCAGAACGAGATTTTTTAAATTTATTTTCAATTAAACATACACTTCGTTTATTGCGCGTGAGTACGTCTATATGCCTGCATTTCACAACAAACAAACCATATGTTTCACAAATTAACTGCGACAATATCTTAAACAAATTACATTAAATGTTTTTAATTTGGTTACACTAGATGAACACTGCCTTGTAAAGTTCACTGCTGTCAAATTAAAAAATACTGGGAAATTATAATTTTTATTTCTGTTATCATATTGTTTATTGTATTAAGATTTCTGGTTTCCAATTTTTGATCGTCTACTGTGCTAACATCGGGGGGCGGCACACTCATTTGTATATATAAAGCTTGTAATAACTTTATGACTATGACTCATGAGATTTAAGCAATTTGTTTGAGGCAAAGCAAATACATTCACCAGCGATTCAATATCCAAAGTGATTTTGTTACATTAAGGATCGTAACGTAATATTGAGAACGAATTAGACATGAGCAATATCCCGAGGAAAAAAGGCAAATCAACCAACATCAATTTAATTTTTCAATCTGCGCAGTTGAACAGAACAACGTTTAGTGATCGTACGAGCATCACTTCTATAAATATGTGTCTGGGTTGAATGTAACAAGAGTTTTTATTTACACCAATCTGTACCAAAAAAGAGTTTCAATTGTTCAACCCTGAAATCATCGGTTTGATTTTTAATGCCAAGTTTATTCTGTGCGAAGTATACAATAGATTTAATTCAGCAATAAACAAAACTGGTAAATTATTTGGATTTTGTGTGTCCAAAAATATTTCGATTCCCCGGCCTTGGAATTGAATTTTTCATGTTTTTCGATTTTTAATACAAATTTTATTCTTCCCAAAATATAAAATAGATTTAATTAGCAAAAAACCATAAATAGTTAGTTTTTGCTAGTTAATTTTATTGACCAAAATAGAATTAAGCTTTCCAGCTGTTAAACTGAAGTTTGGATGAAAGTACTTTTTGTTAAAGTTACCCTGCAGGAAATGTTAATAGGGAAGCTGTACTGACCATGATAGTTCACAGACTGCTATTTATCCTGGACATTTAACATGTGCTTTGATACTTTTCTGGACTTTTAGGATTTATATAAAAATTTGAAACACCGTAATATTAAATAAAAGTACTAATTATTTTCAATCATTGTCATTACGTATTTATTTGTAAAAACCACATAAATAATTACTTAGTGCAGTTCCATTACATTTTGATGTCGAATTATGTACGAATTGTATTGGAAATGAGATATAGAGTTTTTAAGAAAATTTAATTGATTTTTAAATGGTTTCGAATGATATCAATAAGTTAACAATACAATCGAATCGTCTCAGTAGCAAAACTGATTACCCGCCATCTGAACCCAATCATTAGAGTTATTTGTTAAATTTTTACGTATTGGAATTACTTCTTACAAACGAAAAGCTTACAATATCTTTAGAACAACATATGGGTATTTCCACAGAAAAGTCCACCGCCGCCAAAAAATTATAAGTTATTAAACAATTATTTTTATCCAATATTATGAGAGAAAAATATTCAAATTTTGTTATTTTAAAGAATTTATACCTTCACTTAGCACCCATAATGAGAAAAATGTTAGTAAAATTCAAAATAATATATTACTTGCTTTTGATTGCTTTTAATCGAATTTTCTCTTTAATGGTTAATATTTTACGATTGCACTAATTACAAAATAGTTTGCTTACAACAAGAATAAACTAAAAAAATGCGAAAAGAGCAAAGCGAAAGAAATCTAACTGTCATGTTTCAATTTGTTTTCCTTGATATTTTAATGTCACATGCGCACCTTAAAATCATCATTTTTTGTCATATCTTCTGCGCTGTGGAACGGAATTCAATAAAAATTTAAAATTAAAGCAAGTTTTATATATGAAACTTAAAAAATAAGTTACTTTGACCGAAGTTAATAATAGACCCTTTCTATTTAATATTGAAGTTTGTCACGTAACGCAACTGGTGTAAGTTAAACTTTTTTCAAATTTTTGCTGCAAATATTTTTATAATCAGCAATAAATGTTTTTATGTAGATGGACACCGTTTCTGAAAAAATTAAAAACAAAGATAAGAAATTTAGGGAAAAATTGAAAGAAGATCCTGGTAAAATTGCAAGCGCATCGCTTAAAAGCTAAAGCTACGTTCACACTCATAAAATATTTGGCCAAAAAAGCGTAACCACTAAACACTAATAAAAAACTTTTTAATTTAAAAATTTATTTATTGAGTTAAATAGTCTCCAATAATATTGGATTTATGACACTGTCTATTAGTTTTGTATGAATTTGTTTTACTAAATAAACACGTATCTGAACAAAAATATTTTTCATTACTATTTAGTGGTTACGCTTTTCGGGACAAATATTTGATAAGTCTGAACGTACCTTAAGGAAAGAGCACAAAAATATCGACAGCGGCAGTTGAAATTGTCTAAAACGAGCAAGAAACTTACAGAGGAGAGGAGAGAAAAAGACCGCGTAAGACAAAAACTACACCGAATAAAAATAAAAACAGTAAATTTGAAGAAACGAATGAGGCGTATTCTTGTAAGCAAACACTGGGAAAAGCAGTCAAGAAGTTAGAAAAAGCCTTGCCTATGAATTTGAAAATAGAAGTTCTCAACGTTTTGAATGCGAAATATCTAAATTGAATAATAATTGCCGAACAAAAATGTTGCAAGTCTTTAGAACACGAACAGAAAATAAAGACTGTTAGAGATTTTTACATGTGTGAAGACGTTAGCGTCCAGGCTGCAGGCCGTAAAGACACTCTAGCTATAAATGGACAAATAGTTGCTAAGCGCTTTATGTTGATGACAGTTCTGGAAGCGTTTGAGTTGTTCAAAAATGAATATGATGAGGAATATGTGCGTAAGTTAACATTTTTCCAAAACCGGCCAAAGGAAATCGAACTCACAAGCAAGACGCCCCACAATATGTGTGTCTGTCAGCATCATGCCAATTTTCGATTTTTATTAGAGGGATGTGCAAAAGTCTTAAAATCATTTTCAACTAATTTTCAAAGCTTCCTGCAAACTGCCTGTTGCAACGTTGAGACGGAAAAATGTATGACAAGCGAATGCGAAAATTGTGTACAAGATGTGCAACATGATCTGATTCCAGTCAAGGACTTAAAAAAGTTGAAGCAAACTGTTAAGTGGCAGCATTGGCGCAAAGTTCAAGATCGTGTTACCTTAACTCAGACTATTGCTCCTTTATCGGACCTCATTCACGAATTGGAAGTTCAATTGCCTTTATTTAAAGTGCATTTTTTTGTAAAGCGTGCTCAACAACAATATTTTGTAATGAAGAAAAATACAATCAAGCCCGGAGAACTGATATTGCAAGTTGATTTCGCAGAAAACTACCGCCTTATGTGTCAAAACGAACTGCAAAGTGCTCACTTTAGTTACCAACAAAGCACGATTTTTACATGCGTAGCCTGGTTGGCTGGATACACAAAATCGTTTGCTATAATAAGTGACAAGCTAACCCACAACAAATACGATGTTTTCTGTTTTATAACAACACTTGTGCAGCAAATAAAAAACCAATACGGACATTTTCAAAATATATTCATTTTCTCAGATGGAAGCAGCAGCCAATTCAAAAACAAGTTTATAGCTAGGAGTTTACCCAATTTTTTAGTGGAATTCGGCTGCAAATATATTGAATGGAACTTCTTTGCCACTTCTCATGGCAAAGGAGCAGTCGATGGAGTAGGAGCTGTAATTAAAAGAAAAGTTTGGCAGATAACGAAAGCAAAGAATATTATTTTGCACGACGCCTTAGCTTTATTCGAATGCGCACGAGACCGCATAAATGGGATTCATTTAACTTTTATAAGTGCAGACGAAATTAAAAGACTTTCCCCACCGTTAACGGAAAAATGGAAAGAAGTGCCGAGTATCTCAGGCATGCATAAACTTCACTACTCATCATGCGAAGAAGATTTACAAATAAAAGTAGCTCGAACTGCAATTTCGTCGAAGAGAAATATTTAATAAATAACTTTCTTTTACTATTTTTTTTATTCTTATATACCTTTTCAAACATTGACCTGAAGTTGAATTTTCATTTATTTTCGTTGAATTAAAACTTTATAACCAAACTACATCAAAAATTATTCGAGTTTATCATAAGGGGAAAAATGTCACGTAACGCAATGTCACGTCACGCTTCATATTTTGGCTTGTATCAATAAAACTAAACATAAAATCATCAAGAAAACAGTTATGAAAATAAAGCTAAACTATCCCTTAATAATATCCAAATAAGTTACAAAAAGTTCCTAGTTTATTTCGCTGGTTTTTGCACTTTAGTAAATGTAGAAAAAAACCACATCTATTTTTTGTCACGTCACGCAACAGCTTTTGCTGACCAATATGTCAGGACCCCGACTCTTATATCACCTATGCTTTCCACTAAATAAAGAGCTCTAAAATTGCTTCCCAAAAACCTAAATGAAGAAAAAAATATTTGGGCCTTAGTTTGACTTTCTTCATGTTGAATAAGTGCGACTGTCACGTGGAAATACCCATATTTAATAATGTTTTCTAACAAAATAGAAAACGCGAAATCGTCGGCAAAATTAACAATAGAATCCTACAACAAATTATTTATCATTTCACATTTCTTCTCTCAACCCCAACGCCTCATTTCTAGTTCCTGCGCAATCAGGTCATTCCCTAAGTGCTGATCTTACTAAAAACGAAAATACTAAAAATAGTAATGTCCTCATCTTTTATACAACGTACGAAATAAAATATTATTTTCGGATACCCAAATATGATTAATTGAAAGAAAACAAAAATCATGTCATCATTTTCAATTTCAAGCAATTAAAGCCTAATAAATAAATAAGTCAAGTACAAAAGCCACGTTCAGCGATTCTACTACTTGCACGTTATTTCTTTTTTCGTGACTTGAAGCCAGATGGTCAGTAATATATATATGTATTGTATGTAAACATACAAATATATGTATATATATATATATATATATATATATATATATATATGTATATATATATGTATATATGTATGTATATATGTATATATATATATATATATATATATATATATATGTATATACATATGTATATATACATATATATATATATATATGTGTATATGTATATATATATATATATATATATATATATAAATATATATATATATGTATATATGTATATATATATATATATACATATATATATATTATATTTTTAATATAATAAAATATATATATATATATATATATATATATATATATATATATATGTATATGTATATATATATATATATATATATATATATATATATATATATTATATATTTAGTATAATAAAATATATTTATATATATATATATATACATATATATATATATATATATATATATATATATATATATATGTATATGTATATATACATATATATAAAAATATATATATATATATATATATATATATATATATATATATATGTCTATATATACATATTTATAAATATATATATGTATATGTCTATATATATATATATATATATATATATATATATAGGTATATATATATATATATATGTATATATATATATACATATATATATATATATATATATATATATATATATATATATATAACATTTGTTATAATTTAATACGGACCATTGCATGTTGATTTAACTTGGAATGTTTTATTATTATTTTACTTAGTTTTAACAAATGTTTGTTAATTATTTATTAAAAAGTATTGAAAACAATACAAACTATTTATAATTAATTATTTTCTTTGTTTTTTCTTTTCTCTTTTTCATCCAGATGAACGCGATGCCATTCAGAAGAAAACATTTACAAAATGGGTCAACAAACATCTAAAAAAGGTACGAGTAAAATACGGGCCAAGTACACAATTTAAATTTTAATGGTGTGCTACGATTTTCTTCACTTTTGAGGAAAATTTAAAAGAGAAATATCCGAGCTTTATTTTTATGAGCAAACACAACATATTTGCTCATTTAGATAGAATACATTAAATATTGTAAATAATGCGTTAAACTTTTAGTTTTTTTTTATCAAAATGAAAAAAGTAATGATATATTTTCAAGGGTCAATTAGTTAAATTAGAAAAACCAATTTATGAATTAGCTCTTGCTACTCTTTAGCTTTATCCGCTTTAAGGTTTTTACCCGATGAATATTAAATTTGCAAGTGTAAAATTTTGTAATCAGCCATCGGATAAATAAAACAAGAAATCGTTTTGTTCTTTTTTCGATGCTCTTCACCGAGTGCAAGAAGTTGATTCATTTCTTCATCTCGATTTCGCTTTTCTCGGTTTAAGCTTGCTCAAAACAATCTTGATCCGCTTTCCACAAAAATTTAAAATTTTTTGGAAAGTGTATGTGTGTATATCGATTACATGTAATTTACGAAATATTTGCAGTATTTGCATTTTTGGCTACGTTCAGGGCATCAATTGTTTTACCCCGCAAGCCACACACTTCTTCTTTTCACTAAATGCACATATATGTATATGGACCTGCCGGTGCCATAATTTAATTGTGTTTTTAGTTTGTAAGAATTCTCTGTATTTGGAACTTCCCGCTAAGAATTTAAGACATTGAATCGAGAAGTTATCGGTTTTACCCCGTTTTGGAAAAAATCGAGTTTCCACCTGATCTCGACGTTCTTCCTGCCTACTTCTGAGAGGGTGTCTGTATGTCTGTGTGTGCAATTATGTGAATCGCTTATAACTTTTTGATGTTTTTTATAGAACTCGAATCACACCCTCAATCGCCGCTAATCGTGCGGGAATCGGTTGATTCATTCAAAATTTATAACAGTTTGAAAATTAAAAGAAACACACTATTAAGTATTTCTACAGAACCTTTTTTTTTTGCTCTACCAAATTCTATTGTTAATTGTTGGAATTTTTTTCTTTAATTTAGAAAGACATGATAAATATTTTAAGGCACAAAGGAAAGTCAACATCAGTTCTTGATTATTCGATATACATAGCAGAGCAGAACAGCTGTTTTCGAAAGCGGCTAGATTTTCATCATTAGTACTCATGTGTATTTTTGTTTGTCACCACTTACTTGATTATAAAAACATTTTTTATTTATTCAAATTTTATTAGGAAATTGCATACGAGAGCTATATCAATCCTATGGCAACACACTTTCATTTAATACCCGTGTTGTCGTTTGATTATTTTCTTCATGTCCCATTGTTCTGAAATTTTGTGCCAGTATACCTAAGCCAAACTTTATTGGTTTGAGTTCTTTTATACTGAAGTACATTAATTTTTATTGTTAACTCAAGCCATTATTAAATTTGTATGTAAACATTTTTATTGAAATTTTTTTTTCATATTGAATTCCATGGCTAATTGTTCGAAAATAATAGTACGAGTATTTTATCAAACTGCCGTTAGACTTTTGAGCTCGAAGAGCTTAAGCGCATACAACGGCGTTACGATAGCTTTACGGCCAAAATTTGCGACCAATTGGAGGGATGGCCTTAGGGTCAATCATTTTCCAAATTTTGTATTTCATTTATCAGGCAGCTGATGACAAAATTTGCTATATGAAAGTTTAATATTCATCGTGTACAAACCTTAAAATAGATATAACTCAGGAACGGTAAGAGCAGCTTCAAAAATTGGTTTCTCTAAAATATCTATGGGGAGTTATTTGCCCTTAGAAAATACATCATTAATTTTTTTTTAAATTAAAAAAAAAAAATTTTCAATTTTAAAACTTATAACACAACGTTTTATTTACAAATTTTAATGCAAGCTATCTAAATGTGCCAACATATTGCTAAAACTTTTTTTCATACAAAAATAAAGCTTGAAAATTTTTCTTTTAAATTGTTTTATTAAAAGTGCGGAAAATCGTGGTTTTAAGAAAGTTATGAATAAAAAGCCAGAAAACGGCAAACAATCGACTTGTGTGACCAAAATCCTTCTCCGAAAAATTTGAAAAACATTCTCAAAAATACTTGACCCTATTAACATTCAAATTATGCTTGGCACAGCCTAGTGTAGTACATTCGTTGTTACAAAAAGGAAATTGCACGAAATCGAAACTGTATTTCGTTAATAACGAATAATATAAAAAGATTCGTCTAAAATTTCGTTACTGCTACTATTATGTTTTAATTTAACTCAATTGCTTATTCTCAAACATCGGAGTGTTATGAGACATAAAATACAGTACGGCCTAGATTTTCGCAACACCCGGTTATTGCAAAGGCCAATACGTTTATATGGAACCATTTTCAAAAATGAATCTCGGCACCTGCAACAGAGTTTTGTTTTATTCATTAACAATGAGTCATCTTGCTGTATTTCTTGTCCTCTTTGCGCCAGCCAATAAATAAATATTAATATATTTGCAGCATACCAGGTTGCTAAATGGGAACATCAAAATTGTACCAACAAGCTCATAAATTTAAACTTTTTTGATCGCAATTGTGCCTAGAAAAAATGTTGGAACAGTTTTTTGTTTCCTTATAAAATTTGGTTAAGTTCATTTTAAAATCTTAAAGCAAACATACACATACATATGTATATATTTTTTTTATTATTTAATTCTTTGAAAACAAATAGGTAGATACAAGAAATAAATCACAGAGAAATGATAGCAAAGATGAGTTGCCACCTTAAACCAGTCAGAATGATAAATTATTAAATTTTCATAAGAATGCATAAAATGAGAAAGTTCGTAAATTCTACCAAATGACTAATTGGTGTACCATTGTACATTTCAGTTTGCGATTGTAACAGAAAAAAAGTAAAAAGGTATCAACTTTTTCAACTCTGGTACACACTCGCATTTGAACACTTAATGCATTACGAATTACAATAAGTGCTAAATGCTAACTTAGAACTTTTTTATAATTATTATGCATTTTTAGCACTTTTTATTTAGCT
The DNA here is from genome assembly GCA_951800035.1 of Linnaemya tessellans. NCBI lineage: Eukaryota > Metazoa > Arthropoda > Insecta > Diptera > Tachinidae > Linnaemya > Linnaemya tessellans. Next base: position 35,362,222 of record OX637534.1, read on the forward strand.
CGTAAAATTATTTCAAAAGTCTCATATTCAAAATTAACAAAATATTCAGAGAGTTAAATTCCCCTCTTCGCAAAAATATCACTATTCTGAAGGAAATTTCAACATATTCAAGATTAACGCTGAAAAAATCAAGAATGCCAATTGGTAATGACTATGAAATTTTTGGGATATTGAAATATATAAAATTCAAAATATGATTGAAGCACACAATTTTAAAAGCTCCATTAAGCAAAACTCTTTTAATAAGCTGTCAAGTTTTGTATTGTCTGACTAAATTCCAAAACATCAATATGCATTGCAGTGATGCAAAGTCTCATGTGTTTTGTTTTTGTAACTAATGTAACTTAGCATCACTGCAAAGCATTTTGATGTTTTGGAGTTCACCCTCTCTTTCGGTTTTACCTTGCTGAAACGCCGTATTACAGAGTTTGTTCTCTCAATTAACAGCAAACTCAGAACTAGAATGAACATGGAACTGTTGCCTTTCTTGTCCATAAATATGATAGCAAAATGGTTTACGTTCTCGGAATGGTTAAAATTTTTAAAATATGTATAGATATTTACATACAATCTAATCCATAAAAAATATTGCCGTTTAATGAAGACTTACGAGTATTTGAAAAAATTTCAATTTTTCCTTCGAAATTTTTCCCGTGAATGATTTCATGCTAAAATGAAATTCCCCTTATCGTGAATGATCATTTTCCCGCGAGTTTTTTCACTTTTCCCTGTAGTTTATTCACTTAGTTTTTGATGGGGAACAAAGTAGAAAATTTAACTATTTTCTATTATAATTCACAAATTTACAAATTTAATTTTAGGTGCAAGATCCGTTAACAAGACACAAACTGATTTTGATTTTGCAACAAATCAATTGCCTGCGTCGTTGTAAAACTTGTTGCTCCAATTCTAAACATTAACAATATTTAATGGAAATTATTTGTTGGTGGTCAAGCAATGTCTATATGCATTTCATTTTATTTTGAATTTCATTTAAAATAGAATTGTGACAATATGTCAAATAAAAAATTTCATAACATTAAGAATATTGGTTATTTGTTTTCTTCGGTTTCTGAAATGCATCCAAATTATTTTATTGCTAAATTATTTTACTTTTAAACTATTTTACTGTTAAATATTTTTTAGGTGCTGTTGGCTGAAGTAGTAGAACACGAGACTATGAAGCGGAGGGTCCTGAGTTCGAGCCCGCGCTGAGTCATGAAATATTGTGTTGAATTTCTTCTGATCAGCATTAGTACGTGGTTGTGTTAGTTGTTGCCAGCCTGTTTCAATGATGAAGGCATAGTCACTGGTCACTGAACATAATTGGCGGCGACTGACACTATCATGTACTAAAAGCAGAGTAACAGCACCCACCTTCGTCGGCCCTGTAGCAAAAATTAGCCGGCGAAGTAAAAAGGTTGAAATAGCTACAAAAAAACTGTCTATCTTCTCATCTTTCCTAATCTGTCCCCTCAATACTATCCCCTCGTTTTCAGTTCCGGCGCAATGCATTGCATATATAGGGGTCATCCCCTGAGTGCTGGTCCTACTCCTCAAAAAAAAAAAAGTGTGTGTATCAATAAAAGCCAACGTTACAAAAACTGGCACTTATTTCTTAACTGTTTAGCTCTTTTTTTTAGGCGTTTTAGCACTTTAATCTCTGCCTGCTTCTGGCAGGCGTGTACATACATCTTTAAGTATGTACTCGTATGTATGGCTTCAGATTAATTCTGTTTTTATTTACCAAAAGAAAAACACCATGTTTATATTATGCAAAGGCATATCTATTTTTGTTTTGAATGCACCTAATAAGAAGAGAAGTGTTTTGTTTAATGGTGTGCGTAATAATTTTGGAGACATAATCCGATCTGAATGAAATTGATATTGTGGATATCAGTGCCGCAAATTCCTTAAAACAATCCGCGCAATAGATGTAATTAAATTCTTTAACCTTCTCCAATGTTATAACACGAAGAACATTATTTTTACCAGTTATTTATTTCTGCCAAAATATTTTATACCAGATAAAGTTTTTCATTAAAAAATTAGTTGTCATCAGCTATTAATATTTAATAAACAGTGACCGGTTATTGCAGCTTTTCGCTAACTGCAACACTCTTGATTGTTTTGTGCTGCATAAGTTCGATATTGGAAGTTGCCACGAATATTAACTTTGAACTATTTCTTGTTTTACAGTGTAATATTAATGATTGACTTTTATAAACCACTTAACGTCTTGTTAGTAAAACGCTGTCTCATTCTTTGTGGAATTAATATCTAAATCGATTCGAAACAAAAAACTTTCGAATCTCTATGTCAATAGCATACAAATTCGAACAGTTTTGTTTTCAAGGGGTTATTCTTTTATCAGTTTTCGAAAAAATACTGTACAATGTTTAACATACTGCACACATATGTTTGGCGTACTTAACAGCCATACCTAAACAAGCGTTTTTTAACTGTCAAAAGTTCTCATGTCCATACATTTTGTATGGAGCATACCGAAACAACGCTGCTAAAATCTCTTGCAAGCTGATCTGCAAGTACAAAAAATATGGTTGTGTTAGTAAAAAAGTGTGAGTGTGTTGAGTTTTTCGAACTTGCACTTGCATGTGTAAAGTCTGGGTTAATAATATTCGGTCGCAAACATACATGTTAATTGCTTCTGACATAGTTTCTGTTTTTTTCAACAGCTGGTGTATGCATTTTGCATATTCTTTGCAGACACCAAAGTAGGTTGTAGCCACCAGAAATAAGTTTTTTTTCCGCCGTAAAAGAACTCAACAATTTTTTAAAATTTTTCTTTTAATTTAAAGATATTAAGTCAGAATATAACACTAAAATTTTGTTTATGTATTTATGTGCATAATTTCTATTAAATGGCTAACATAGGGTCTACAACTGCGATTAACTCTGACATAATATTTGAGAGAACGTCGGCAGAATGAGAGAAGGGATTTCTTCATCTTTATCTTAACACATTGACTGCCAACTACGAGATAACTCGTAGATTGATTTCCCTTCCAGGAAGCCAATTACGAGTTATTTCGTACTATCTAAAACTGTCACTTTTTGTGTAGGTACGAGTAAAACCGTATTATATCAGTGTTAGTATCGATAAATGGCTTCTGGGAAAAGAAAAAAAATAGTTTTGGCTTGCGTGAGATGAACATTTATTAAAAAAATAAAATTTTATGGAAAAATTAACTCAAATAGAAGAAGTAAAGTAATATATTATTATTTGTGGTAGTTTTTAAAACAATTTTCCACACAAAGGGCTGGCTTATCTTCACAGGCTGGATAGAAGTAACGCGTTTCTAGGCGTTTTTTTTCCTTGGGTACATACACGAAATGGCTTTGTCGGACGCTGTTTTTTTCCCTTGGTGGTAAACACTCTAAATAATGGAGCTCTTGACTTCTATTTTTTTTCAAAACTGGTTGAAAATCTCCAATCAACGCGAAGACGAACTCTTCTCTGAACTTTATCAGTTTTATTTTAGATGAAGTTACTTTTTAAAAAATTCTGTGAGCATTTTGTATATATCTCTATAATGTGTAGCGAAACCTTTTTGGGCCATCTAATAGTCTTTCTTAGAGATGAGTAGTACGAAATCATTTGATCTGATCGGTCTATGCCAGACATTCCATTATTGTAATCTCGAACTATATCCGGTTTCATAGAAATTTTTCCATTGCGATTGGGCACCTCTACCATTTCAACAGCATGCATGTTTGAAATGGTAAGGACTTCTCGTTTGTCTTTTCATTTGCATACAGAAACAGGACCATTTTGCTGCCAAAAACACTCCGCTTTTTTCAGTTTACGATTTACCACATCTCTGGGGTTTCCTTTTCTGTTACTTCGCAGGGTTCCACACACATAAGTTTTTCGTGTATATAATAGTTTTGTAAGACTAACTGCATTATAAAAATTATCCATGTAAAGCGCGTAGCCTTTATCGAGATAGTCCTCAAGTAAATGTAAAGCAACGTCAGCAGTATGATCTACATTATTGGTAGTTTCCTCAGATTTTCCACTGTCAATTTTTATTTTTATTACAAGACCGTCGGACTCACATAGTTCATATAGTTTGATGCCATATTTGTGTTTTTTATTTTTTATGTATTGGCGGAAAAGCAATCTTCCCCGCCATAGCATCATGGATTCGTCAATACAAATATTTTTACTTGGTACATAGTTTTCACGCATAACATTGTTGAAATGATTTAGGATTGGTCTCACCTTGTATAATCTGTCGGTAGATGCGTTTCAGTTATCAACCAAATGAAGATAACGAAGTAGCAACTGGAATCGATTTCGGCTCATTTGCGAGCGCCAAAAGTTTACATTATATAGTTTGTTTGTGCTCCAGTAATGTCCTATTGTTGGAAAAGTACAAAGTCCCATTTTCAATAAAAGTGCAATAAAAACTTTCATCTCTGCAGCATTTGCGTCTTGCCAATTTTATAACCTTTTAGTTTTTTTATAGCATTTTGATTTCCATTTTTCCATTTTTCAATTCCATGCGCAGCATATAAATTAATTAGTTCTACCAGTAATGAAATAAACTCATCCGAAAAAAAAATCCACCAGCGTTTCTACTGAAAAATTTTATGTATCTAATTTCACACCAGCATTTTATTCAAAAAGAAATAAAACAGGATTGTGTTGAACTTCTGTCCACAAATCATCATTCTCATTTGACGTTGTTGCTTGGAGATCATCGTCATTATCATCAGGTTCGGACCCGTCTTCAGGTTCATCATCACTACCACTTGTATAATCAGAAGGCTCATAAATGTCGTTAATATCATCGCTGAAAATTCCGTCATATTCTGAATCACTTAGATTTGCGTTGCACTCAATTTCACTTTGATTCAGTGACCTTTTCTTATTCATTTTGGATTCTTGATAATTATAACAATAAATTTAGAGAATCTTTATACATCTAAAAAGAAAGAAAATAATAATAAAACTATAATAAATTATAATAACTATAAAACAAAATTTTATAGGAAGCAAATATGATGTTTTTTGAGGAGAAAAAGGACCTACGAATTAACTCGTATTTGGCTTCTGCGTATCGATTTCTGTCACAGAAGCCAACTGCGAGATAATTCGTGGGTCCTTTTGCTCCTAAAAAACATCATATTTGCTTTTTCATGATACCTATCATCTAGAAGTAGAGCTTTTAGTAATATAATGTGAAAAAATCAAAATGTCATTTTTGGCCAGTTTTCTGAAAATGGCCATGGCAGTCAAAATGTTAATGTTTGCCAAGGGGAATACTACTCTTATAATACTGCATAATTTATTGGCAGCCGTGGTGAGAGTGTTTATAATTTGCCAAGAAATTTGATAAAATTATTTGTGTTTTTTTTAATTGTTTGCAGAGTGAACTAAATTGTAAAATAATTGTGTCACAATTGTAAAATAAACATTCACAAACGACTAAAGATTTTCAATGGCGACTTTTTATACACAAATACAAATGCATGTGCTTATTTGACAGTTCATCTCATAAGATTGTTGTTATAGGATTTCTTATAACAACGCTCTCATAAAAAATTATATAAGATTGAGATAACACTAATATGAAGTCTACACGTAACATAATTCGCTCTGCGATTGGATTTGACGCTCTCATCTTACATATTATGTAACGTGTAGACCAGTGATGTCAAATGTGATTGTGTTGGTGAGATCACTCTTATCTCTTACATTCCCAGCGGGAGAAATGTGCGGTTGCGAGGCCTAACCAGTGGCCTTTTCTAAGAGTATCCTTTTATTTACCAATAATATCTTCTAATTTTATAAGTTGTAAAAAAGGGTTTCGAAAATTGCCAAGTGCTCAGATATTTAATTTTAAAATATTTCTCCATTTCTAAGCTGAACATTTGATTAGTTTATATACAAGAGAAACAATTTTTACAAAAAGTCTTACTTATGAATTAATTTAAAAACTACTTTAAGAAATTTTTCGAAAAGATGTATGTACCTACATACAGTGACTCCAACTTATTTCAAACCTCTTATATATATTGTATATATATTTATATAAATATATTATTTCTGTTTAGAGGCCTATAATAGGACTTGCGATACTTCCCGCTGAATGAGAGTGCTTTTCAATAAACAATTATATTTTACGCTCTCAAAATAAAAGAGCGTAGGCGTACATGTGAGTTTTGCTTCCACAATTGTGTATGAGGCTGACATCACTGGTGTAGACCCAATGTAAAAGAACATTCATACAGCGGTATTGTAAAATATCAACTTTGGCCGGCTAATGAAAGCCCCTGCTTTTTTCGTCACGGCATAGAATTCTTACAACGTATTTTTTCGTCATAAAATCAGCTGATGTCAGAAGAAGAAAATAGAACACGCTCTAATTGAAATTTTGTCAGATGACTTTTTGTCTGACTATCACAGAAGCAATGTTTGAAAGGTAACACACGATATGTGTTTTGCAGTGGAAAATTTTACATGTCAGATGTAAAAAACATGTCGAGTCTGCGGGGCTTAAACAAACATTAAAAATAATTTACACACACCTTACCAAGGTGTATTAATTTTGCAAGGTTGCAACGCGACTACAGCAATGCAACAGCAGTTTCCTCTTAACAATTCAGAAATATATATAAAATTTGCAGTTTTTCATTACTAAAACACTTTCAAAATGTTGAAATCTAAGCTCAAATTGACAGTATTGCTTTTTTTCAAGTTATGTATTCAGAAGCACATGTAAACAAAAGAAAGCAAAACCTTGCAAATTTGACAAATAATCATCTGCCGTGTTGGTGCCACCTGGTTAAATACGCCTTGCACCTTGCCCAACGGAGTGTTCACAACAAAAACAAACACTACAATGCATTTTGATCTTTAGCTTTTGTACGGCATTTCCTCAGTGTAGAAAGTACACAAACAAATACTGATTATGATAAAATTTGTAATTGCATTTTTAATATTCCTTATATTAAACGAATTAATCATGATTCTTTCCCTTTTCAAAACTCTTATATTTGATGCAGCACTGGAAATATGCCAAGGTATTACATATTGACATTTTTTAACATTTTCTAAAGCAAATTGAATAGAAACTTTTTATGAAAAGAGTATGTTATAGTTTTTATTTACATGTTATGGTTTTCTGAAAAAAACTTGTCTTTATTACTTTGATTGTGTAATTTGTTTTTAAAATAAATAAGATTAAATTAAATTCCAGACATACACAATGTTACATGTTTGTGTTTACACAAATGGGGCTCCCTGTTGTCCACAGTCTGCTGTAAGTTAACAAGGCCGCTTTCCCTTTTCACAAGCAAATATTTTTCTGTTTTATATAAATATTATTAAGTTTAATTTTTAAACAAATTTGCAAGTCTTCTAACCATTTTTTTGTTTTAGTTTTTCACAACGTTTAATTAACAAAAATTTCTTAATGATATTTTGTTTGGCTGTAATTGTTTTATAAAAAAATTATTTAAAAAAAAAATATGTGACTAAAAATAAAGAGGTGGTCGCGGACAATAAACCATAATTCTCCAAACGTAAAGAATATTTTTGAGCTAATCAAATTGCTGCAATAGAGTCAAAACTAATACGATCGTATTTGCAACAGAACAACTCCATTTCTTCTGAAGGACCAGCATAAACGTCTTTAATAAATTTGCTTGGCCGTTGCCAATGTATTCATTTTACTAACGTCCAGACTGTTTCACAATTTGGATCTCCATTACGATCTTCATCGCAAATCAAATTTAGTTTCACTGCTTTGATGCCCGTATTTTACACATTTTCAACCAAATAATAAGAGGTTCTGAGAACTGCTTTCAAATTAACTACTTTCTCTGAATTATTTTAATAAAGATTTGCGTGTCACTCATATACATATTTGCTGATTACCACATTCGGGTTTGCTACAAAGCCTTTTTATAAATTTCAGTTTTTCTTAATATCTGGGAGCCGATTTCACTAGTATACAAAATCCAAAAACCATACAAGCACTTTTCTCCAATATGGAACCAAGTTAAATTACTATTTTCACACTGAGACTAACATATCCATGGTTACTAGTAGAAAGGCCCTAACTTAAATAATTTAATTATTATAATTTGCTTGTCAGTCGCAAAGCAGCTCTGAGTCAGTTAACATCAAGCCTCGTTGGCAATTATCTTTTAAGTGCAGCCAGACCACTGATTGTTTACTCTCTTTCGAGAGTTTTGCGTCTCACTCGCACTAGTTAATTTCAACACCTCAGATAACTGTATAGTTTTACAGTTCTTCTGAGGAATATTCCGTGGTTAACTACGTTGCTACTTCCTATGTGAAGGCATAGGTCGTGTACAGTCAGTCACAGTAACGGAAGAAAATACGAGTTAATAACATCGCCGGCATATAGTCTAAGTCACTCCGTCGGCATCTGTGCACCAAATACTTTGCAAATTTACTTTGTAAAGTATTTCAACATACAAATACAAATACAATTTGCTTGTAAAATCGTTATTTTTGATACTATCGCACAAAATTTTTGTGACGGGTGTATTTGTGTGATACGACTTAGGGCATAAATTGTGATAATAAAATTCAACAAACTGCAAGCGTTCGTTTATAAGTCGATTTCCGGCCAAATTATACGGTATTGACAAAAGAAGAAAGTTACTTTAAACAAATCACCCGTTATTACATATAACAGTTTCGACGTACGTGTCTATTTCTAAAGACTTCAATGAAATTTCTGCGAAATGAATTGCATTTGTATGTATTTGTGCATTGCGTTCGCACATTTTGCAATAGCCATCATGGATATCCATCCCTATTATTTATGTATATATTTTTCATTTCAGTTGTTTCGTAATATGTGTCAAAGTTCATTCACTAGATTCAAAATAAACGCTTTGAAATTGTACATTTTTGTTTGCAATTTTGGCATGCATTTATTTATTTATTATTTATTTATTGTTTTTTTTTTTGTTGCTTTTAAATCGTTTATTTCCATGCCGTTAATATCTTTATTTTACTTACTTTTTCTCATCCCCTTCTGATATAATTATGAACGTTACCTTCAAATTGTAATCGATACAAATGCCAAACAGGCGAATAGACGTGTGGAAGACTTATTTGAGGATTTGCGAGATGGCCACAATTTGCTCTCTCTTTTGGAAGTGTTATCTGGCGAACACTTGGTAAGTTGCCAACTATTTGCTATTGTAAATAATCCTAAACCTTCTATTTACTAATTGTTATTTTATACAACTTCCTTTCAGCCAAGAGAAAAAGGAAAGATGCGTTTCCACATGATACAAAATGCACAAATGGCTTTAGATTTTCTACGCTATAAAAAAATCAAATTAGTGAATATAAGAGCAGAGGATATTGTTGATGGCAATCCAAAATTGACGCTGGGCTTGATTTGGACAATTATTTTACACTTCCAGGTATGTGTTCTTGTTTTTATGCTACACCTCAGTGAAGTAGGTGTGTAAGAGAGATTTGATTTTGATTTACAAGTGCTGTGTATAGGAAGTGGACACATGTTACAACGTATGACATACTTGCATTACAACGAGTACATACTTGTTTTCCTACGCTACTTGCCAATTTGCTGTCAATTTTTAAAATTTCAATAGTTTTTAATTTGGTGTACTTATTAACTTGACGTGTCGTTTTGCAAAGCGACCATATGCGTGTGTGAGTGTTTTAGTGGCATTTTTAAGAGTAGGAGTCATTTCAACATCATTGCAGCCCACTCGCTTGAAAATTAACCCAAAATTAGCTCACACAAACAACCTTATTTCTATTTTTCAATATTGTTTTTTTGCGGTGGCAATACTTGCTGTGACTGATAACTTTTGCGATTAAGAGCAGTGTTTCCATATCGATTGATGTCATAGCATTAATGCCGAATTTGGCAGGTAGGAGGCAGCCACCACAACAGTTCTCAACAGCGCAACGACAACTCAAAGAAACAACCAAACAACTAACCACCATCTCTCGATGATATTCTGTATAAGCAAACAAATGCTTAGACATGAGACCGACTTACACTAACTAGCAAGAAATATTTTGTTCTGCTGACATACTTTGTCTACGCATATGCGCAATAGACGCCTACACCATGCTACACGTACACATGAATTTCAATTATTTATTTATATGTGCATACATTAAGTCAGTCAGTTTCCATTTGTATGTATGTATATTTACATATTTTTTGTTTCATGATTAAAATCTTAAAAATTGCATCAGCTATGGACGTACGATTTACTTTACATATATTAAAGCTAACGAATTTATATTTGTATGCCCGTATGCATGTGCTCAATGGATTTATTATGTTCTGCTTCATAAGCACCATATGTTGTTTTAAAAATTATATACAAATAAAACCCTCAATTAACAACAACAAGAAACTCTTCAATGTTTTTTTCAAAATTTTAAAGTACCAAAACGGGTTGCATTTTTAAAAATGTTACTGTCTCAAGGATGTTGTTTTCTCCACTTGATCACAACAATTACAGTGATCACACTCTCTGCATGTGTGCGTCGCCTTCAAATCTACACATCATTCAAGTTGCGGGTGAAAAACAATCACATTTTGATCATACAAATTTCGATGACGACGATAATGGTGTACAAATAATAATGGTGTTGGTTTCGACCGCAGCATGTTTATCCCATGCATGTGTGCCCATACATATGTATGTGTGTGTGTACGTATTGAGAACTGCAACACGACTGTTATTGTGATTTTCTTGTATTTTAATGTAAACATTTTTTATGATGTCGGCAATGATGTCATACTATCAATATTATTATTGTGTTGTTATACTAAATTAAATAACAAATCAAGTAGATTTATGATATGTATTTCTTATTGTTATTTTATTTAAATTGCTGCAATTTAAAATAAGTAAGACAAAACATTCAATTGTAACTTTTAATGCATATAAAGCTACATATGTACATAAATATGTAGTATATGCATATGTGTTTGCATATATTTTTATTGTTCATTGTTTCTTTAAAATAAATCCGATTCGTTAAAGAATTATTTAAGCAATTATTTAATTCCACACGTTCACTGCAATGCAGTCATCAAGAATACCAATCAATTTATAGTTGCGAAATATTGAAAAGTGAATGACAATCAATAAGTTGTAAAAATATTTTAAAAGGCTTTTTATAAATAATTGGACAATAAAGGCAAGGCCCTGTTCTATTAACTATTTTTTTTCGTATCTTTATAATGGGCTTCTGTGTCAAATTTTCAACACGATTTACTATTTCGGGGGAAGACGAATCGGCTCTCTGGGCCGATTATATCCAGCGTAAAATGACGAAGTGCTCTACGAACTTCGCGAACACATTTACATATTTATTTCCAAGTAAATTTCCATAATTGTCGAAGTGTTGTTCTGGCGTTAAAGGATTCTTGATGGCTTACTAAACCTTACTGAATAGAAATGCCAACAGAGTTTGACATTGTTATCGACACTTCTCTTGCAGCTAAAGAGACACTAGTTATTAATATGTATGTCATAGAATTTCTACTTCAATCTCTTTCTAAAAATTAGCATACAGTGTAATTTCTGTAAGGGATTATGAGCAAAACTAATTTTTGGTACTAAAACTGTTTTTTGGTACTCTTAGATTTTGTACATATTTTTTAGCCCAGAAAAATTAGAAAATGGACAAAAGCTGATGCTTATTATAGGGTTATGCTTCACTTTTTAACCCGCTAAAAAAATTTAACAGATTCAAAAAATCGGGAAGTTATTGGTCTTACAGAGTTTCGAAAAATCGAGCTTTCAACAGATCTCGACGTTTTGTGTTCCTAAGAGACTTCACTTTTAAAACATCAATTTTCACTTTTAAAGCATCATTTCATTTCTAAGCAAACTTCTAACATATTGTTATCCGCAGTTTTTTCCGATATTAGAGTGGTAAATCCATTAAAAATCTTAATTCTCCTTTGGATTAGGAAAGTAAAAAATATATCCAAGTTAGCCTAGAATTGAAATATTATTTTAACTATCAAGAACTTAGTCCTCAATACTTTTAACGGCCGAATATTTTGGATAAGAGCGTGGCCTTATTTTTCACATTTACGCTTTTGTACGGATCCAACGCCTGTTTTCTAAGATTTCTTTGTAAAAGTTTTGTTGGCTGATATCTGTATACTAAATGTTTTTTTTAATTCCTTTTTAATTATTTTAAATATACATTGTATAAAATACTTAAATTCAATACAATCTACATCTAAAATACATTAAAACTCCTAGTCGGAGCATAGGGCAGAAACAAAATCAGTCCACTGTTGCCTATCTTGTGCTATCAGTTTAATCTTTATCCATGTACTTTTGGGTCTCTCTTGACGTCTCGAACCCTGCGGGTTCCATTCAAATGCTAGAGCTGTGTCGTTCGTGAACGAACGGGTCAATTTGAACGAATCAGTACACTGAACGAAGTGAGCCGGTTACTTTACTGAGCCGTTTTGGCTCAGCAGTACTGACAACAAGTTCACCAGAGCAAGGCTTCCATTTGCTCTATTTCACTTTTTTTTTATTTATTGGCCACGGATTTAAATATGTATGTCCCGAACTGCACATTATCGAAAAAAGAAATCTTAAAAACTTTTTAAACTTTCTCACATTCTATTTTTGTTTATATGCAAGTAAATATTTTTATTTTATAAAAATTACCACTTATTAATTTTTTCTTTTTTTGCACTTGGTATTGTTTGTTTTGATTATTTTCCTTTTTATTGACCGAATCATGTTTCTTTGTTTTCATTTCGTATTTCATAAAAAGAGCGAACGAACGAAATGAACGAACGAGTTCTTTCTCAAAGAATGAACGAAAACGACCGGTCACTTGAACGAACGATTTGGCACAGCTCTATCAAATGCCATTTTGACAATATCTTTGTGAGGCTTACGTAGTGTGTGGCCTATTCAACGCCACTTCCGGCGTTTTATTTCAGCTGTTATATTTCCGTTATTAGTCCTGAGTAAGTCCACATTAGATATCGTGGATGGCCAAAATATTCGAATATAAGTACGTCGCAGGCATTTGTTGAGGAATACCTGTTGCATATATCGTCCGTTACTTTCCAGGTTTCAGAGCCGTATAAGAGAACCGATTTCACGCTGGTATTAAAAATTCTTAATTTTGTTCTTTGGGATATGTTGCGAACCGACCAAACTTTTTAAATTTGTGGCATGCGTGGCGAGCTTTATTTATACGTGCCATTACATCCTTATTCGCTCCACTATCTTTAGATACAACACTGCCAAGATACCAAATTTATATACTAAATTTAATAAAGGGATAATATCAGGTAAAATAATTGGCTTTATTTGTTTCAATCTACTTCAGTGAACATTTGGTCGCGCAGTGCTTATGGCACTACGTAATAATAGTTGTGACTCAACAATACCAATAACAGAATATATTAATATAAAATGACAACTAAACCTCAGCTGTTAGTACCCTCTTAATTTAATTACATAATTGATTGTCTTTAAATATTGCAAATAAATAAATAAATAAATGACAACTAATGATAATTTGCAACTTGGTGTCAATACAATAATACCACATCCCCCATGGACACTGAAATTAAGCGGTGACTTAGGCGCCTCTCAAGTTGGCGGACTCAACAATTGCCACTTACATTAATCTGTCACATCACGCGAACCCTCCAGGTAAAGAGAGAGGGTGAAATATTATGTTTCGTTGCATTGTCGTTGCGTAAGTCAAAGAATTCGGATGTCGTTATAAAAACAAGATTACATATACATACAAAGAAACACTAAATATAAAAATGTTAGCTTAAAAAAAGAAAAGTCGTTGATCATCAGCTTCATCTCCTGTTATTCCAATGTGAGTCTTGGCAAACATCAGTGCACACCTATTGAAATTTAAAACACGTCCTAGCACTACTTTGGAGTATATTTTCGCTTGCTGCACGCAACTAGTCACCGTCTTATTATCCAAGTTGGAACCCTGTACCTTTATTGAAAACCCTTTCCCCTTATTCTAACCATTCTCTGAATAACTTTCTAAGAGCCATTAATTTGAAGGCCTATTAGAAGCTCTGACGCAATGACATCGTCTGCAAAATAGACATGTGTATGCATGTACATGTTCGGAATTTGTAATGATGCGAGCATAATTAAGTCTGTGCTGTGGACGACAACACGGTTTTTCTAACAACTATTTCCTCCACACTATTTTTATCAATGCCACAGAAACCAAAATAATAAGGGTTTAATGGTTTCAAATAGAGGTGCGCGTGAGTCAAATTATGCTCATGATCACGAAATTTAAATGTTTTTAACTCGCTCTCATGCACGGCAAGATTTAAGGCGCTCACGATGACGCTCGCTTAAGAACGCATTATTTGTAATCACGCACGATGGTAACAATTTTGCAAAATCCCGCACAGTCAGAGAAAATTGTTCTCGTGTATGAATGCTACTTCCGTATAGCTCGTACATATGTAAGTGAGTAGGTATGTGCATACATATTATCTTCTGTTTTGAGTGCGTGAATACTAGACGTATTAAAAATCACGTACGGTCCTAAATGTTTAAATCACGCTCACGCGCGCATGCGTGATATGTGTATTTTGTAATCACTATTCATGTGATTCACGCGTAACACTAACAAGTCACGACATTATCACATCTCTAGTTTCAAGCTTAATGCCAAAAAGCAAGAAAAAATTTAAAATTTCACCTTCAATTTTATATGAAAAAAAAAAAACTAAAGATGGAAGCGTGACTACAATTAGTACCATAATTACGTACATTCACGTAAGTTTCGTCCTGATGACCATTAAGTTTTCTTAATAGGGTCTCAATGATGACCGCCATGCTTCGAAAGAATAACACCGTTTATATCGATACCTGGTTAGAAGTTGTGGTTTGAGAAATCATCACGAACAGAATAAAATGTATTACGAAATCAGTTAGAAAGTACAATTCCTGTGCTTTGATATTCCCTTTTCTGCCAAATAAGAAAACTCCGCTCAAGAAATTATATTTCCACATAAACTCTCAAACGGATTCTTTTTGTTTTAGGAAATAGACTGACCGGTGAAACCTTACTGCTTTGATGAAGTCTGAGGGCAAATTACGCGATTTGATATCCATCGAAATTTTCATTTAAATTGTATTGAAATTTCGACCGATATCGAACTCTAATTTTCCAAATTTCAAATAAAAAAATCCAAGTGAGAGAGAAGTGCTACGTGTACAAGCAATACACTAAAATATGTCTTAATCACTAATTTTTATTTCTGTAAGGTTTATTTAATGAACGTTTTGGCGAAAACGTACGATTACACGCTATTAAATACATAAGGTCAATTAATCAATAAAAAAATAAGTTTTATTTTCTGAGGAATAAATACAACTCAGAAAATAATCTTTATTTTCTAAGCGAAAAATAAAATTCACCGAATAATGATTAAAATGTAAATCTTAAAATAAAACTTATAACCGTTAGACCTTTGCCAAAAACATTTGATTTCATGTGAAATTTTTAAACTTGTCTTAACAACCAAATTTTCAATAAATTTATAATTATATTTTAAAAAACTCACAGCTTAGCGAAATATATCAAAAGGTATACAGGGAAAAACTGGATAAAGGTTTTGTTTTTCCATTAAATATATAGATATTTTTTTCACAGTAAAAGTATTTGGAGCCAACACAAACAATATATGTACATACAATAAATATTCTCTTAATTACTCTCCCAATTTACATTTGCACTTACGAAGGACCGTTTACACCGAACACCGCCACTGTGATTGTGATTTTATTTTGCTGCCAGTATCTTCGGATGTTAATAAAAGATCTGTTAAAGTCTAAAATTATAAAAAATTAATTTCAAAATAAATACGTTAATATATATATGACTGAATATCCATCCACCTTATCAAAATATATCATTTTTTAAAATCGTTTATTCGACATATTCAGCCCAATTATGAATAACAACTCCCCGAGAATTTTCTCTCTTTTCCCTTTTCCCTTATTCTCAATAGAATCTCCCCGGGAGATTTTTCCCTTCTCCATTTTCCCTTATTCTAAATAAACTTCGAAAAAAATAAATAAACCCGAAATGCTACACTAAACATTATTTGTTTTATTTAAAAAAATTTTTTCAGTACTGATGCTTGTTTTTCACAAAAATATTTTTCACTTTTTAAGTCAAAACAAAACAACTGAAAGCAAAACAGTTGACTGCGAAAATTCGAAATTCTCTTTCCCATAATACTGTTCTCCCCGTCTGTTTAGAATAAGGGAGTTTTATTCCCGAGAAAATGAATTCCCCGGGAACTCTTTTCCCCGGGAATATTTATAATTGGGGTGATTGTCTCAATTAAATTAGTGCTTTTTGTTTGATATGTGGTCAAGTATGTCTATATGTCTGTATTTCATAAGAACCAATGAAATGCAGGCATATAGACATACTTGACCACATAACAAACAAAAGCACTATATCCTCTTCTTTTTGGCGCTATATTAAAAAAAGTTATGTTTCTGATACAAATTAATTTTGTTCCTCCCCTTAAAAAGCGTCTCCCGGAGTTCAGTTCTAGGTCCAACTTTTCTTATGTCATTATTTTTTTTTTATATTTTTAAATAACTCTCTCAGTTAGACATATTAGGTGTTTGTACTCGATTACCGCTTCTAAAATAAATAAGTATACATATTCGTATGTATGTAAATATGTCAAACAACTGTTTTTATCAGTAACTGTTGATTTTTTGATATATGCAATAAAGTACCGATATGTATAACTTGCCTTCTAACTCCGGCAACAGGAACCCCAGACTGAATTCTTGTGATAGTCTTTCCATAATGTGGGATATGATGAAATATCTAAGGTTGTTGTCAATCCAACAATCAACATAGAAATAAAATTTTATCAAAGTAAATACTAGTGAACCTCTATGTGCGTAGGTATGCCCAACCATCAGGTGATCTCGTTAGTGCCACATCAGAAAAAACAACAGGCATTTCGATTGTTGAAAAATTGTCCATTATGTCAAAGACAGCACGTGCTTGCGGTTTTGCATCAATGCTTTTTACAATAACAAAAATCAGCATTGTAAACAAACATCGGTGAAACGTAAACAAAATACGTAATGGCGACCAAAAACGTAAACGACTTTTAACACTGTGGAAAATTTTTAACCATCAATACACAACCCTGCAAAAACTCACCAGGGGAAGTGAGATGATCTGTGTGTTTGGCCATTATATGCATTTTGAATTGTTTCATTTACACTACTTTTGTTTTTTAGTATCACTTCGGCAAATATTTGTTGGATTCTATCCTGTTACTTGCAAGTGATTTTCAATAAATTCCTTTAAAAATTTGCGAAAAATGTTTTTACTACGTCTCGTTTAGATATACTGCAAAATGCGTCCAGCTCTGCAGTTTTTAATTTTCACATCCACCATGTTCCATCTTATATATGAAAACCTTTATTGAATTTTGCATTCAGTTATTTAAACGCTTGTACAGCAAGGGAGTAGTTAATTGGTTCTGCAGATCTGAAGAAAACGTTCAGCTGAATAGCAGAAGTTTGGTTTTAATATGTTTCGTTTAGCAAAACGTTTTCGAGCTGAACGTCGCGTAGTAAGAAATTAAATATCAGTTAGATCTTAAATAAGCGTAGTAAATGATCTGGCAATATTCAGTTGTACATACTATTTTTGAATGTTGCGTTCAACTTATTTTGATTTTTCTGTTTAAAAGTAAAAGTCAAAAAACAAAATTGTCAATTTATGCTTGTGAAGTATAATCAATCAATTGATGGATTGAACGCGAACGAATAACCCATTAAACGATCAGTGGAGCTATTCTGCTAAGAGGGGGCTGCTGACGGAAGTAGTTAACACGAGGCCAGGGCGTACTTAACCAGGTGGCAGCGTTAAGAATGCAAACAATTTTTTGCTCTTATTGGATTTTTGTTTGTTGTGAGTTTGCACTGTCAAAGATTGCTTAACCTTTAGCCTTTGGCGTCTTCAATCAAAGTTTTGTCATTTAAATTGATAACTTGCGTATTTGAAACTTTTTGATAACTACTAACTTTCAAACTACTACGTTATTGTGTAGACGCGAGTCAAATTTTTGTTGTTGTAATTTGTCTGGGGGACTATTTTATTTTAAACAGCCTTTACTGCACACCAAAGTACCCAGGTACCTGTACGGATTTTATATGAGAAAGCGGCCATTGCAAGTGTATTATTTGAAGCTTTTAGTAGCTTTGCATGAATAAATAAAAATCTGCATAAGTTAAAAACAAAAACAATTTATGTGATCTAATTTGAAAACAGAAACATAAAAAAATCAAAAAGAAAAGTAACATTTTAGTGTAAATCTATCGAACAGTTTGAACATATTGGTCGACTAATAGAGTGTTGACTGCAGATTGGCTTGGAACAGCCAGTCCAGTATGGAAGATGTTGCAGTTTCAAAGTTTGGTATATACAAAATTTGTATGGTATTTTTTTGACACAAACCTTTTAAGATCTTTTAAGAATTTTCGATGACTATAAGTTAAAAACATCGATCACTAGATTGATATTTTAAATTCCATATATATAATATAGGATGCTAGTGCTGCTATATCAATAGCATTAAAAAAGTTACAATGGCCATCGGCTTGTTCTAGTTTGCCCACATTATCTACTCCCTGTCTTGTTTTATTATAATACATTATAATTTTCGGTTTTGCACAAGTATTGGGTTCAACATTAGGTTCGGCGTGCATAGTAGATAACATAATAACTGCCTTTTCCTTTTTTGACACATGGCAACATAAAGTCGTCTCTTTACTAAAAGCCAAATTTGCAGTATATAACGATCTGAAATATATTTCAAACCATTATAAAAAATTTATAACCAAATTAAGTTTATCAATCATGAAATGCTGTATTCAGTTCAGTTTTAAATTTTTAGAATAATACTAATAATGTTTCTTTATGCCGCAGACATAAGGGTTAATTCTATTTATGTTCAGAGCTTTCTTATTCTTATGCTTTTCACAACAGGGATGGAAAATTACTATTTTGATTTTGTACCAACTAAATAAGCAAAGTGTACTTTTCACATCATGGCGGTACCATTTTTTTATATATGACAAAAAAAATATTTTTCAAATTCACAAGTATATAACAAAATATTTTAGATCCATAAATTTAAAAAAAAAATGTATAATATACAAATTTTGTTATTATAGAAACAATTAAATATATTCATTGCAAATTCACACTCATAGAAATAAAGAATACATAGACAAGCATAGTCCCACTCAGTTCAAAGGAGATGAATGTTCTAAGACAAGTCTAGATGATCAAATGGTGGTTGATCAGTTCTGAGATTAACACAAAACTCGAAAGTAATTAGCCCCCATGCTTAGAAAGTAACTAAAAAACAAAAACAAACTTTACAAATTGTTTGGATCTAGGTAAGATGAACTCGAAAAACATTTTAGTTGCGAAAAAGCATCATACTAATAGTAAGACCGTCTCGAAAATTAGTTACTTTGTTCGAGTAGAGGAATAAAACAAAGACTCCATAATTTCAATAATGTTGGCTCGAATATTGCCATATAGTAATTTAATTATTATAAATCATAAAAAATATTTTACTTGTATTAACTGATTGTATGTCTGTATACATTTTTCAAATAAGCTTATAACAAACCTAAAATAATTTTTATGGATTAGTCTGATTATAGATTGATTGAGATATATAAATTGTAGGTACCAAGTAATTCGCGGTAGTGCCACGGTACCACCAAGGTCGGAAATGTACCATAAAAAGTACAATTGTAGCATGTTTCCCATTTGTGTTTCACTCATGTTTTGACATTAAAAACTTTATTACACAAACAAAAACACCTATGTTGCTGTATTGTTGTAGCCCTTACGCTGCCACCTGGTTTAATACGCCATGCACGAGACTATGAAGAGGGGCTCCTCACTGATCAGATCACTGAATTTAACTGGCAGCAATTGACACTGTCGTGTACTAAAGAGCAAAGGACCAGCAAAAAAAATGTACCTGCGAAACAAAGGGTTGAAATAGCTAGAAAAAAATTCTCTATACAGTGAACTCGCGAAAACATGAACTAATTTTTACCAAGGGTGTTCACGTTTTCAAATTTGTTCACGTTTTCGATTGTAAAAATTTTATAATAAAAAAGCACAGTTTACCTTCAAATAATAACTTCAAACAAACAATTTAACATCAGATATTAAAATTGGATGGAAAATTAAAAATTTATTCACTTAGCAAAGATAAAATAAAATGTTTACACTTTTTCACTTCTAAACTGAATAAAGATTCCTAAAAGTAACCATAAAAAACAACTAAACTAATTTTATGTCTTCCTTTGGTATGTATTTTGTTTTACAATTTTTAGTGCAGCCTTAAACCTCGCTTTGGTCAACCTTTTTATTTTTATGTATTTATGTATGTAAATTTAAACTTACAGGTTGTCATGGCACAACTAAATCAGTATAATCAGGCCTGCATACGTATGCATATACAACGTACATATGTATGTACCTATATGCATTTGTTGAAAACAATCAACATAAAAATGAGAAAAATGTTCTGGGATTCCCAAAATTAATCGTAAATTCAAAAATAAATCGAAAAAGGCAAAGAAAACTTTGTTCACGTTTTAGAGCTTTCAGACTTTGTTCACGTTTTAGAGTAGTCAATGTAAAAATAAAAATGTTCACGTTTCCGAGTCGTTCATGTATTCGAGTATTCACGTTTTCGCGAGTTCACTGTATTTTCATCTGTCCTCTCAATACAATCCCCTTCTTTCTACTTACGGCGCTATGCACTGCATAGGAAGGGCTCATTCCCTTAGTGCTGTTCCGAGTTAAAAAAATGAATTACTTTCTATGTTCGCACAGAATACAATTCTTTCTTCAAACAACATACATAAATCTTTGAACCAAACACAATGGCGAATGGCGTAACCCGTGAATTACGTGTGACACGCGTGCGTCTCTAATTCAAACATGATTAAGACTTGTTTTTTAAAGGTTTTTGTATATACAATGAGTTTTCATTAAACTGTTTTTTTCCTTTGTTTTAGTTTTGTATTTAACAGTTTAAGACAAAAACCACAGCACAAGTGACGAAACTTGAAAAAAAATTCTGTTGGTATGACATCACTTTTTTCTTGTCTGACTGAAGACAATTGAGAGAAAAAAGACACAAATCTGGTAGAAGCAAAAGAGTCTTAACTGTCTTAAAATTGGTCAAGCAGATTTCTATGAGTTCATGGAATGAAAAAGTACACGTACACATATGACACTCATACATATCTTTATGACTGTTTACTTAATAGTTTTCAGTGATGAACGTTTCATGTTTATTTCGATTTTAATAAGCTAGCATTTACAAATGAACCCAGTTGGCCTTGTATTTAAGACATTTTGAACGATCGGTGCAAGGCAACAGTAGAAGACATACTGCAGACAGCTCCATAAAAATCGTCGACGAAATTTTCAAACAAATGGTGTCGTAGACGAGATGAGCGACAGTGTCGCTCAGCTTGTCGTTGACCTTTTTGCAAGGCCATGTTCCTTAACAATTTCATCAAACGGCACATAAAAAATAACACATTGTTTACATTGTCAATGGCGACTTAATTGAGTACAATACAAGCGACTACGCAAGCGATATAGTTCTATATCTGATCGTTACCAACTTTTCTAGACAAATTGGGGACATTGTCATGGTCCCCAAATAGACTTTTTTAAATACAAAACGTCGTTCAAAAAAGTTGTATTGAAGATAAAACGTTAGTCTATGTTGTCATATAGTCATGAACGGCGATTTCCTTTGAATTGTCGATTAGAAAACCCAAACGACAGACGACTTGTCGCGCGTTCATCGTTGAAGACAATGTCGTCTAGGACGATTGTGCCCACTGGGAAATTAATTGCACTGAAAGTCGCAATTCACTGACATTATTTTATTGTCAAACTCACATTGTTTTCAAGAAACTAATTTTTGATGCTTTCAGGCAGTAAAATGACAAAAAGTGAAATAAATTCACACACTTTAAATATTGGCAAACAATTATTGTAAATTATGCTTATATTGTACAAGGTGGCGCAAAAATAACCTTCCGATGTTTTTTGGCTGTATTAGAAAAAAATGAAAAACTTTGATTTTTCTTGTGGATTATTTTTATTTGTTCTTTTAATTTTTTTACATCAAGTCGAGAATATGATGCCATGTAAATGGCCACCGCCACAGTTGATTGTCATTTGAGCCCTTTTTATGGCATTTTCCATCACTTTGGCCAAAACTTCCGGCGATAGGTCCTCACATTCTTGACGGATATTGTCTTTAAGAGCTGCAAGAGTCTGAGGCTTGTTGACATAAGCCCGCGACTTCAAAAAGCCCCTCAAAAAGAAGTCTGCACAAAAAAACAGCACACCATACAGTGACTTTGAGCGGGTGTAATGGCTCTTCGTGGATTACACGAGGATTTTCAGTGCCCCAGAAGCGTAAATGTTGCTTATTTACGTACCCGCTAAGATGGAAATGGGCCTCATCACTCATGATTATTTTTGATGAAAAATCATCTTCCTGTTGGTGGTGATTAAGGATGGCTTGAGCGTATGTTAGACGCGATTGGCGGTCAGCAACTAACAGCTGATGCACCGTCTGGACTTTGTACGGAAACATCTTCAAATCTTGTACCAAAATTCGCTGTAAAGACCGTCGACTGATATCCATTTGCGTGGCACGTCGTCTGGTCGATGTTGACGGCGCTTCCATGACATCCTCGGCTACAGCAGCAATATTCTCTGCAGAACGGCTACTCCGGGGTCTGCCACGCCTGACAGCATCTCGTGTTGTGCGTGCCAGTCTCTTCGAGGCGAGCGGCTAAACGTCGCAGTGTTTCACCAGCAGGCGTTGGACGGCCACGAAATCTGCGAAGAAATTCACGTTGTGCCAAAGTCACCGACCGATTATTCGTCAAATAAATAGTCACCAATATTCCGCGTTTACATTGTTTATTAACGTGTATTTCGCATGTGTTTACTAAACAAATGTCAAAACAGAACTGACATTAGGGGCCAATCGCAAAATTTATAGCATTTTCTGATAGGAGGATTACTTTTGCGCCACCTTGTATAAATATATAAGAAATCATAACACAGTAGCACATTTTTCAACTTCCAAATCTTGAACCAATTGAGACCCCTAAAATCTGAAAGCTTATGGTATGGATGGTAGAAGGAAACCCCTTGCTGGGTTTTGAATTATTGGATAAAGCTTTTTTAATTCATTTTTGAAGTTTTCGACTGGGAGATGGATTTTTGTACGATTTTCAAAAAACATGTACTGATTCTTAAATCTATATCTCGTGAACTATTCGAAAAACTGCTTTTCTATCTTCAGCAAAATTTTATCTCTTGATTAGATCAACAAATTTTGCCTTCAGATAAAATAGAAAAAAAAACAACAACATCTTACTCACATGTCGCAGAGAAATCTGTACCATGTAAACACCGTCCGTTTGAATGATTGTTTGATGCAAAATAGCGGCATATTTCAAATGTCAAAAAATTTGCATTGTTTTGATTGCATGTTCGAATTAAATAAATTTGGGGAATTTAAGTATTACGGCATGGATTGCAGAAAGAAAAAGTTGATATGGAATATGATACGTTTGTGGCATTTGTGTGCCCAAACATTCAATGAAAACGCAAAAACAAAATTTTACTGCTGAATTTAGAAACGGGTACCTCGTATGTTATTCTGACCAGTTGGACTTGTTCGATTGTTCGTGGACACCAAACGTAGTATGCAGGCGTCGTTCTTGTTACGTATTCAACTGGATAAACAGAAAACCCAAGATGATGAGACTAGCTCCGAAAGCCACGACTAAAATTCAATATATTTATATTTAAAAAGATTTTAAGTGTCCTTATTTTTCATTCCTTATGTTCAAAATCATCAATTTTGCTGTTTTGAATAAGATGTTGTTTTTTAATCTTATCTCAAGGCAAAATTTTTTGATCCACTTAAAAGGTAAAAATTTGCTGAAGATTGAAAATCAATATTTCGAATATTTATCATGTCTTTCTGAATTTAAAACAAAGAATTTCGAACAATTAGCCTATGAATCTGAATTCAATTTAATAAGGCAATATGAATGCTCGTTAAAAATACTTACTGCATACATATTTAAGCTGTAGCTAGAGCTAACAATAAAAATGAAAAACGTTCACATGTACTTAAGTATAAAAGAATTCAAACCAAAAAAGTTTGGCTTAAGTATGATGGAACAAAAAATTCAGAAAAATGGGACATGAAGAAAATAATCAAATGGTAACACGGGTATAAAAACAATAATGTGTTAACATCAGGTTGATACAATTCTCGGAGTATATTTCCTAATAAAATTTGTTTAAAGAAGAACTGTTATCACATTCAACTAAGCCACCCAATAAGTGGTGACAAAGACAATACACATGAGCACTGATGTTGAAAGCGCTGCGGCTTTCGAAAACAGCTGTTCTGCTATGCTGTGTAAGTTGAATAACTTAAAACTGATGTTGACTTTCCTTTATGCCTTGTATTTCTGAATTTAAAACAAAAATTTTCGATAAAATTCATTAGTTCGAGATATAGACTTAAGAATCATTACATGTTTTTTGAAAATTGCACTAAAATCCATCCCCCGTCGAAAACTTCAAATGAATTTAAAAAAAAACACTTAGGTAATAATTAAAAACCCAGCTTGGGGGTCTCTTCTAGAATAATAACCTTCGTGATTTTCGGGGTGCCAATTGGTTCAAGATTTTATCGCTGCACTGTCTTATATTCCTTTTTGTTTTTAAAACAATAATATTATTAAAATATTAACAGAAATTCTTATTCCCAACTTATTGCCTTATGAATTCGTTTAGGTGATAATATTGGCAACTCTGTTGGTAATTCCAAAAGTGTAGCAACATGTCTGTTTCTTTACCCTAAATTGGGATGCCGCGGGATCCCCATTTGCATTGTATCTTCGTGAGCATGCATATATTAAATAAAGTTGTATTGTGTTCGTTCAATGTTTTATATGTGATTACATAAAAAGCTTCAACAAGCAACGACCTATCAAACCACAGATGTCTTCTTTAAAAATTTTTGTTTTTCGCGTTCCGGTACTTTTGGGAATTTTCGTTTCTTATTACGAGAAATTATAGTTTACTTTTTTATCTGGCTTTGCCCAAAAAGCAAAGAAACATACCTAATGTATGCAACTTTACGTTTCCGATGAAAACGAATAACAAATTTTCAAGAAGTCGTTTATTTCATTACAATTTTTGTTTACAATATGTATACGAAAATTTCAAGAAATTATTTTCATGTGTAAAGGTGACGTAAAAAGATCTGAAATGTTTTACAGCCTTCTTCAAAAAATGTTATCTAGTCACATCTTTTAAGTATCCGACTCACGAAATACTCGTATTTTGTATTAAATTAGTTTTAAAGATTTTCATTTAATTGTCATATCATATTGAGTTTTCTTTTTCTGTCTGGGCACTTTTACCACAGGGTCCATGCTCTCCTGTCGGCTGTAAGCACATAATAAATTCATTTTCATCACTAAGTTTTGCTTTCAGAACTGTCGTTTTCACTTTTGGTTCCAAAGCTGTAATTTCACAACTGTAATTATCGTGACGATTTGAAAAACATTTTTTTCCGACGAACAGCCTTTGTATTTCCAAAAAATTTACTGATATTGAATTAACAAAAAAAAAATTGAGCAACTTCAGAATATAATTTGAAGCACCGGGCCATACATGCGAGTTGTATTTCATTTTTGGTCGGAAGTAAGTGGGATATGTGTAGTGAGGAGATCAGAAGAGCTGAAGTGTGTCTTACACCGTCTTAGAAAGCCGAGGCACTTGAAAGCTTGTTTTGAGACATGAAAAGTATCGAACATCGCACTGTATTTTCGTGCAAAGAACATCAAGAACTTCTGATTCCTCAAAACCTATACCACTCAAAACCACGAAGGGCAGAACCTTCTATCAGCCGCCTGTGCGTAAGCACCCAGCACATCTTTTAGGCTTAAAGTTACCTCTGTTCGCGAGGCCCCATTCGGATGAGATAACTTATGAGAGATTCAGTTATTCTTTGTTTTTTCCTCCAGGCTTTTCCAGCTGTTGAACGAGCACGAATGGTTAATGCTGCTATCATCCGCGTAAGAGTAGATAGGGTTTGTAGTTTGTCATAAAAGCTCATTTACAAAGATGAGTAAGAGAGTAGGAGAAAGAACACAGGCTTGCGATACCCCTGAATTTACCTTAAATCAGGGATGGAAACTGGCTATTTTGATTTTGTACCAACTAAATAAACAAAATATACTTTTCGCATCACCGCGGTACCATATTTCAATGTATATCCAAAACAGGAATTAAAAAAAATATTATACAAATTCAAAATTACATATATTATAAAATATATTAGATCCATAAATTTTATTTAACATAAGTATTTTAATATAATTTCTGTTATTTTAAAATTAATTAAAAATATTCACTTCAAATCCCCACTCATACAATTAAAGAATACAGAGACAAGAATAGTCCCACTCAGTAGAAAGAAGATATGTGTTCAAAGACAAATCTAGATCATCAAACGGTGATTAATTAGCTCTGAAATTAACGAAAAACTCGAAAATGATTCCTACCCATGCTTGGCAAGCAATTTTTCTAAAAAACAAAAATAAACTTTACAAAACATTTGAATCGAGGTATGATGACAATGGAAAACGTTTTACGAGTAGTTGCGGAAAAGCATCCTACTAACAGCAAGTCCATCTCGAAAATTAGTCGTTAATCGTTTTTAAAAGAGTCGCGGCTAAGGATCCTTTTTTCCCAAAAGCGCAATAATTTTTAACTAAAAATAAAACGGCTAAAAAGTTACTCTGATCGAGCAGAGGCTTAACAAGTAAAAGTGCTATATTCGGCTGTGCCGAATCTTACATACTCTTCACAGATGTATTTCTTCTTTCATTCTTGCTAAAACAGGAAGTAGATTTAATTAAACGATGTAACATAGTTTTACTTGACAAAAAAATTTAAATTTGTAAACATTTTGGTAACTTTCATGTACCATAAAATATATTATTTGTTCGACCCTGGAGTCGAAATTTTGATTTTTTTAAATTTTATTACCAATTTTGTTCTTCCTGAGTTATAAAATAGTTTGAATTAGCAAAAACAACAACGTCAATTGCCTATTTGGTTACTTTTATATATTTCAATTTCCCAACCCTGGAAACGAAATTTAAATTTTGTTTACCAATGCAACTCTTAATGAGGCATGAAATAGTTTTATTTAAGAAAAACTTAATATTTGTAACCATTTTGGTCACTTTCATGTACTACAAAATATTGCAGTTATCCAACTCTGGAATCTAAATTTTGATTTATTTTTTAATTTTTGATACCAATTATGTTTTTCCTGAACTAAAAAGTAGTTTTAATTAGGAAAAAACCGACGTTAGTTGGCATTTTGGTTACTTTTATGTATAAAAAAATTTCAATTTCCCATCCCTGGAAGCGAAAGTAAAATTTTTTTTACCAATCCTAGTCCTCATTAGGTATAAAGTCGTTTTATTTAAGAAAAACTAAAAATTTGCAACCATTTTGGTCACTTTCATGTAATACAATATATTGCATGTACCAAAAAAACTTTAGACTTCCCAACCCTGGAAGTGAAATTTTAATTTTTTTTGTTTTATTTTTAACCAATGAGAAAAATTTACAATTTTCAACCATTTTGGTCACCTTCATGAACTATAAAATATTGCACTTGTCCATCCCTGGATTCGAAATTTTTATTTTTTTGGAAATTTTTGATACCAATTTTGTTCTTCCTTAAATATAAAATAGTTTTTTCTTTGGTTACTTTTATGTATAAAAAAATTTCAATTTCCCATCCCTGGAAGCGAAATTTTTAATTTTCCATCCCTGGAAAACATTTTTTATTTCTTTTAGTTTTTAATTGAGCTTTCCCAAAGCAAGAAATAGGTTTAATTTACAAACATTAAAAAAATAATTGATATTTGGTATAAATTTTGCGTCGAGAAATAGGTGTAAGCTTCTCAGCTCTGGAACCATTATTCGGATCTTTCTGAATTTCAATAGCATTCTATTTAAGTTCATTTCCAATCCAACGGTCCAAGAACGAAGTCTCTAGCTCTTCTGGGGTCTTGGGAAAACCGATTTCACGTACAGACGGACGGACAGACGGACGTCGCTCAATCGTCATCGCTATTCATAAGGGTCCAGAATATATATACCTTATGGGGTCCCATGTGCATATCGAAGAAATTACACACGGAATGACAAATCTATATATACCCTTTCACTTTTTTGTGAAGGGTATAAAAAAGACTTCATAATTTCATATAATGCTGGTACGAATATTGCCATACAGTAAATTAATTATCGGTATACATCATAAAAACTATTTTACTTTTATTAACTGATTATTTAACAAATTTCTGCATACATTTTTCAAATAAGATTATAATAAACGTAAAATTATTTTTATGAATTAGTCTGATTGATTGAGAGATAATTAAATTCTACGAAGTAAGTCGCGGTAGTACCACGGTACCAACAAGGTCGGAAATGTACCAAAAAAGTACAATTGTACCATGTTTTCCATCCGTGCTTTGAACGCGTTTGATTAGACCCCATCTATAAACCGAGAGAAGTATCACCGACACCAAAAGCAGTCAGTTTTGACAGAAGTGCATCATGTCACATTCTATCAAATGCTTTGGAAATATCTAGATCCACCACCAATCGTGAATGGAATTACACTATTGTTCTATTAACAGAGCCAGCAGGGTAGAGCGAGGTGTGCGAAAAACACGCTGACGGTCTTTAAGTAAAGTGTTGGTCTCCAGATACCGTACCAGGTGGAAGTTGGTCCTACTTTCCATGACTTTTTAGAAAGTGCACAACAGACTGCAATTGGGCGCCTCTCCTTTCTTAGAGGTCGGCGTTACATTGGTTAACTTACCTGCATGGTACGATGCGCTGAATAGCTTTGTAAATGAACGCGCTAGCGTCGAAAAACACTGGTTCAAGACCAATGCTGGAATGCCATTTGACCCAGTGGACTTTTTTATGTTTAAATTCGCTAAAACCTTTCTAACTGCTCGCGGTCGAAATTATATTCTTGGCATAATAACTTATACATACTCTTTCCAACACGGGTAATTGTTAATTGCCCGAGGAAACAATTCAGACAAAACGTTGCCTTTATCAACAGGTTCAGTAAATATTTGATCATCTTTTAAAAGAGTTGGAATTGATTGCGATGCGAAAGCAATTCCACTCCCATCGTATGATAGTGTAACCCCCCAGATTATTTTACAACAAAAAATAAATCGCAATTTCACCAAATATAGAGAACTTAGGATCTTGTAATTGTGTGTACACAGTGGACAGCCTTAACATATAGATTGTAATAAGATAAGTTCAAGTTGACTTCTAAGTCTTATTAAATGCCTATTCAACTCTAATCATTAAAATATTTGTGTAGGATGTTTGTTTCATGAATGAAAAATACTTGTTTGGCGTGTTTCTAGAATTGGCAAAATAATCCAATATGCTGTTTATTATCTACGAATTAATAACTTTATTAATTATTTACGTATTGAAATTAATAGTTCACATATATATTGAAATATTTACCAAAAAGGTTTAGTTTGTAGCTGGTTGTTTAAATAGGTGTTAATTGAATGACGACTTAAAAAATACACCTCGTCATTTAATTTTTAAGTGTTGTTTATATCATCAGCCTATTAGGCGTGTAGTATGAATTTTGTCACATCTAACAGCGTAAATTTTACAATGACAACAGCAAAACGGTCGTAATCTAGATAAATGACAAGAATTTCTATGCAGATCTAATACAAGAATATTTTCCCTGAATTAGGCTGAGTAAATTTTTCAAGCATTCTTATCCAATTTGACGTTAAGTGGGTGCTGTTGGCTGAAGCAGTAGAACACGAAACTATGAATCGGAGGGTCGTGAGTTCGAGCCCGCGCTGAGTCATGAAATATTGTGTTGAATTCTTCTGATTAGCATTAGTGCGTGGTTGTGCCTGTTTCAATGATGAAGGCATAGTCACTGGTCACTGAACATAATTATCAGCGACTGACACTATCATGTACTAAAAGCAGAGTAACAGCACCCACCTTCGTCGGCATATATAGGGGTCATCCCCTGAGTGCTGGTCCAAGATTAAAAAAAAAAAAACAAGTAAAAGTGCTCTATTCGGCTGTGCCGAATCTTAAATACCCTTCACAGATGTAATTCTTCTTTCTTTCTTGCTAAAACAGGAAGTAGGTTTAATTAAAAGATGTAACATAGTTTTACTTGACAAAAAAATTTAAATTTTTAGACTTTTAGGTCACTTTTATGTACCATAAAATATTTTATTTGTTCAACCCTGTAGTCGAAATTTTGATTTTTTAAGATTTTAATACCAATTTTGTTCTTCCTGAATTATAAAATACTTTTAATTAGCAAAAACAACAACGTCAATTGCCTATTTGGTTACTTTTATATATTTTTTACCAATGCAACTCTTAATGAGGCATGAAATAGTTTTATTTAAGAAAAACATAATATTTCTAAAATTTTTTTACCAATCCTAGTCTTCATTAGGTATAAAGTCGTTTTATTTAAGTCGTTTTATTTTGGTCACTTTCATGTACTACAATATATTGCATGTACCAAAGAAACTTTAGACTTCCCAACCCTGGGAGTGAAATTTTAATTTTGTTTGTTTTATTTTTAACCAATGCAACTCTTCATGAAGAATAAAGTAGTATTATTTAAGAAAAATTTACAGTTTTCAACCATTTTGGCCACCTTCATGAACTATAAAACATTGCACTTGTCCATCCCTGGATTCGAAATTTTTATTTTTTTGGAAATTTTTGATACCAATTTTGCTCTTCCTAAAATATAAAATAGTTTTAGTTCGAAAAAACAACGTCAATTGCCTCTTTGGTTACTTTTATGTATAAAAAAAATTAAAATTTCCCAGCCCTGGAAGCGAAATTGAAATTAAAAAATTTTTTTTGTCAATGCAAATCTACATGAGGTATTAAGTAGTTTTGTTTTAGAAAAACTCAAATTTTGCAACCATTTTGGTTTTTACATGTACTACAAAATATTGCGTGTACCAAAAAAAAACTTTAATATTCCCAACCCTGGAAGGGAAATTTTAATTTTCAGTTTTTTTTTATCAGTGCAACGCTTCATGAGGTATAAAGTAATTATTTTTAAGAAAAATTTCAAATTTTTAACCATTTTGGTCACTTTTATGTACTATTAAATATTGCACTTGTCCATCCCTGGATTTGAAATTTTATTTTTGATAACAATTTTGTTCTTCCTAAATTATAAGACAGGCTTAGTTAGCAAGAAAAACAACATCAGTTGCCTGTTTGATTACTTTCACGTATAAAAAAAATGCAATTTCCCACCCCTGGAACCAAAATTTGAATTAGAAAAAATTTTTTTGGCCAATACAAAACTTCATTTTATTTATTTTTTTAGTTTTTAATAGGTCATTGAGGCTTCCCAAAGCACGAAATAGGTTTAATTTACAAACATTAAAAAAAAATGATTTTTGGTATAAATTTTGCGTCGAGAAATAGGTGTAAGCTTCCCAGCTCTGGAACCATACTTCGGATCTTTCTGAATTTCGATAGCACTCTATTTAAGTTCATTTCCAATCCAACGGTTCAAGAACGAAGTCTCTAGCTCTTCTGGGGGCTTGGGAAAACCGATTTCACGTACAGACGGACGAACAGACCGATAGACGGACAGACGGACATCGCTCAATCGTCATCACTATTCATAAGGATCCAGAATATATATACTTTATGGAGTCCTATATTGATAACGAAGAAATTACACACGGAATGACAAACCTATATATACCCTTTCACTTTTTTGTGAAGGGTATAAAAAAAAGTGTATCTATTTGTTGTACAACAATTTGTATCAATATTCATTACACTTGTTCTATATTAAATCTTTCTTTGTGTTTAGCAAATTACAAGCTTTGATTTAACTACTAACAATTATAATAAAAAGGGTGCGCTAAACTGGAATTTAAATGCGATGACAGACAGATACATAAGGTAGGCATACAGTCTCGATAGTTTCACAAAGGAAACTTGTACTAAATAATGATTAATCAATTCCACGTTTCATTTAAGAAACGTAAGTTATAATGCTTTAAAAACATATTATCTCTGTTCACAATCTAGTGCAAATGGTCTTGCTTTATGGATTTGCAAAATAATTTTACTCTACACAAACAAATTACATTGGAAATGGTCTCAAATTTGCAAATACAACAATGCAAGCCATTTGCACAAGATTGTGAATAGGGCTCAAACTACCACAAACTGTAATTTTCCAGCACTGTGTAACGCAGCATTTTAACCACAAAATAAAAGTTGAAAACCTAAATTCCAATTTCAACAAAAATGTGCGCTGAGTAAGTTGGTATTTTTCCTAATGTAATTCGTTGTTAAAAGCATACAAATTCGAACAGTTTTGCTTTCGAATGGCATTACATAAAATAGAGAATATATAATAGAATAGAGAATATTTTAAATAAATGCTTTTCTTGACGACGCTTTAGAAGTGATGGATAGTCTACTCGATTTATTGCCTTACCAAAGCTTGCAACACTCTAATCGATTTGTCCTTTTTGCTTAATCAATACTTTTCTTAGTTGGTTCAGTGTTTATATTAACTGCTTTCAAATGAAATTGAAAACTGTATTGTATGTTATGACTCCAAAACTAAATCAGTAGATTAACGCTGCAATTACACATGCAAGTAGTGGCATGCCATTGTTGTATACGTATTATCAACGAAAAATTATTCGAAATAGTCGAATCTCATGCAATTTGCTTTTCGGTCTACACATGCCATTGTTAGTTCATTTTCAAAATGACATCGAAGCGTAAACTTCAATTTTGATTCCATTTCTACTTTTTGTTTTGCTTGTTATGTAGAGTTACCGAGTTCACCATATAGGCGCATTTTTTGGGGAAAAGGTTAGCATATATTATTAATATTATTTTAATAATACTAAAGCTCTTTAATTAACAAACTTGCTATTTTTTATGCGAATTTTAAGAAATACTGCATAATAATACATTAAATAAGTTAAAACCTTAATTACATTTTACTGTAATCCAGAAAGTTCGCATTAAATTTTTGGCAGGGTAGCATTGATTATCGTTTTGACATTTAGTGGCATGCAAGTGCCATATTTTTACTCGCATGCAAAATTAGCTGCCACTAGAAAAAATGTATGTGTATTAATAAAAAGTTGTAAGTGTATTGAATTTTTCGAACTCCCAGTGGCATGTGTAAACGCTAAGTAAAACCCGTGGACGCATCGCGCTCTGCACTTTAAATTTGCAAAATGCAAATTTTCTACAAGAATAATAAAATCCACGATTCACCGGCGATTTCACAATGTCGACGGAGTTCTTTCTTTTGTGCAAATATATTTGAATCAAAAACTAAATTTTATTAAGTCTGGACATTGCGAAATCGGCAGTAAATTCCTTTTGCTTTATCAAAATATGAACAATATTTTCAAAAATTAACTTCGGGTTAAGTGTAGACCAGTCACGTTGAAGTTAAGTTAAAGTTTTAACTACGCTGTTAAAACGCTTTTCTTCTTTTATAACATTCTTTGACGTTCAAGTTTGACAATCCGCTTTTTGTTGTCGCTTTAAAACATTTTTATTTATGCAATTATTAATTGACAAAAACTTCTCACAGTTCTTTTAATTTATTTGCTTTTTTTTTACGTTAAGAATTTAACTACAGAAACAGTTTTATATTATTTTACGCAAACACCGAAAAAATTAAAACTTGTAACTCTAACATCAGTACGTGCACGCCATGGCGCCAACTTAAACATATGTATGAGCTGGTTTTTTTTTGAAAGTGGTATAAGTCCACTTTTTAAAAAAACTAAGTTAACGGTAATTTTAATGAGCTATAGACACCTTCTCTCTATAGTTAGAATCACAATTTCAATAAAATTCTATTTTGAAATAAAATAAATAAAAACCGTTTTGCTGCACAATGCTAATGCACAAATATTTCTTTTGAAAGTGGAATAAGTCCATTCCTAATAATTATAATTAAAACAACTTTCTTATTGCAATTTATTATTGCTACTTCAGAGCACGTTGCTCATTAGCAGATATAACTTATCTACCGCTAGTGTATTGAAAACAACATTGTTAACAAGATAACGGTATTATTGTTCTGATGAAATGATGAGAAATTTTGTTTCGTTCTCCTTCGCAAGTTCTTATACTGATAGATTTTTAAAATAACTGAAATAAACTCTTAATAAACTTGGTTATTCGTATATTTAAATGTCTTCATTTCAACTATTGCTCTTTACAGAAAAATCCATTTCAGTAAAGCTTTTATTTCTTTAAAAATATGGACTTAAATTTGCTCCTGTTTTTATTTCTTGTAATATGTTATTTTTGAAAGTGGTATAAGTCCATGTGGAGCTAAAAAAATCGTTTATTCTTTCAAATAATTTTAGTAATTATGTAGTAAGAATTTTAACGAACATTTTTTTATTGCTATATTAAATTGAATTAAGATTCTATAGGCTAATAGTTAGAAATTTTTATTTAAATCTCAGAAAGACATGATAAATATTCCAAGGCACAAAGGCAAGTCAACATCAGTTTTTTGTTATTCAACTTACACAGCAGAGCAGAACAGCTGTTTTCGAAAGACGCAACCCTTTCATCATCAGTGCTCATGTGTATTGTGTTTGTCACCACTTATTAGGTGGCTTAGTTGAATTTGGTAACAGTTCCTATTAACACAAATTTTATTGTGAAAAAGAATCCGAGAACTGTATCAACCTGATGTTAACATGTAATTGTTATAATACCCGTGTTACCGTTTGATTATTTTTTTTTTAATTATTATTTCTTATTTATTATTTTTTAGTAATTATTATTTCATAATAAAATTTAAAAGGTGTATAGTGTAAAAAACCTTACTCGAATTGATTAAAGTTGGCCAATATTTTTAAATTGATTCAAGATTAAATATCTCAATATACGAAAAAATGGACTTATACCACTTTCAAAAAAACCAGCTCATATGTAACTGACGTTCACGTTAGCTGTCGACGTAGAGTTATGATCTGGCCTTCTGCTGTAAAGTCGCAATTATTTGAGTCAGGGCCTTTTTGCTTGTGACCATCGGTATATTCAGTTATTTGTGGCAGGCTCAGGCAGGATATCATACTGAAGTTTTTGCAGCCGCTTCCTGTTAAAGAAAGAACTTTCTTTTTCTAGAAACATTGAAGCTTAAATTTTTTTTTTTTTTTTTTGTATAGGACCAGCACTCAGGGGATGACCCCCACATATGCAATGCATTGCGCCGGAACGGCAAACGAGGGGATAGTATTGAGGGGACAGATTAGGAAAGATGAGAAGATAGACATTTTTTTGTAGCTATTTCAACCTTTTACTTCGACGGCTAATTTTTGCTACAGGGCCGACGAAGGTGGGTGCGTGGGTAACTCTGCTTTTAGTACATGATGGTGTCAGTCGTTGCCAATTATGTTCAGTGACCACTGACTATGCCTTCATCACTGAAACAGGCTGGCAACAACTAACACAACCACGCACTAACGCTGATCAGAAGAATTCAACACAATAGTTCATGACAGCGCTGGCTCGAACTCAGGACCATCCGCTTCATAGTCTCGTGTTCTACTACTTCAGCCAACAGTTGTTTGTTAATCGTTCAAGAAGAGGGGTAGTTTTTGTGTTTTGGCGAGTGAAAAGGGCTTAAAATGCCTTCGCCAACTGCGTCGAGTAGTGTTTGCACTAAAACAATACAATAAAAGTACATATTATTGAGTTAATTGGTACAAAATCAAAATAGCCCTTTTGCATCCCTGATATGAAATGTCTCAGCCAAAGTATATCAATATCAAGTATATGCAAGAGCCCAGCTGACTAAAATTTTTTTCAGTTTTTACATGAACGTATGTCAAAATTTGTTTACTTTTGTAGCGAGCCATATTTGTTTATTCGTTGAAAAAATAATTTTGTAAAATTGTGAAAAACATTATTAATTCAACAAAAGTAGCAAAAAAGAATTGTTGTGGAAAAGATTTTTGTGAAAAAGTGTATTGTTTAAGAAAAGTAACAAAAAGAAATTGTTTTAAAAAAGTTCTATGCGAAAAGTATTTAAATTTTTGAAAATAATTGTGAACAAAACAAAATAAAATAAAAGAAAATTTCTGACATAAGATATTAATTTTACACAAACAAAATGTACGGTGGATTTTGTTTTTGTACTCTTGCGACTACTTGATATTGATATACTTTGGTCTCAGCTTTTAGAAAAATTTCAAAAAATGGAGAGGGCCATCGGTGTGTCAAATTTTACTTCTCAATCTATGCGATTTTACTTAAGATCGCTTTCACACTATAAGACCTTTTATATCATTTCAAATTTTTGACAAGTCTTAATACTCAATGTTATAGTGTGAAAGCCGCTTTAATGGTGAATAAATTCAAAGCAATATTCATCTAGCCTATTATGTATTTTCAGATTGACTTTTTATGAGTTTCACATACTGCTCGCCTTTTAAATAGTTTACGTATTCACAACACTGAAAATTAAATATCAAATACACTTTGAACGTTATTTGCTGTGATTATTTTTGGTAAACTTTTTAAAAGTTGTATTTGCATGGCGAGACGCAGTCACATTTGGCAAGTGGCAAGTTTTACAACGATAACAAATTTCAAAGACATACTAATTTGCTAAACCAAAAATTTGCTTATAGTGAACATGACCTATCCATCTTTTTCACAAATGCTATTTCAGGAAGGTGAGAAATTATGAAAATACAAATTTAAATGTTTTCGGAAAATGTTGGTTGAAGGAGTGTGGAAGTTTTATGATGCCAGCTCATTGGAAAATAGTGTTTGCCACAATTTCCGATTTTGAACACATTGTAGAGCGGTGTACCGCTGCATCGGTGATGTGCCTGCTTTCTTACGTCTAGTTATTTACAACATGATTTAGGGAATCCTAGTTTGAACCCAACCAATTGACTTTCGCGGAAGACGCGACAGGTACTTCTTACACTTTTGTAGGACTTGTTTTAGCCCATGCATATCATGTATGTAAAAAGTAAATATGTATGCATATGAGTAGAAACAAGCAATTTTATTTGAACTCCCCACTGCACTCAGAGCATTCGTGTATTCGTTGCTGTTGCTACCGTTCCTGTTTTGTATTTGTTGATTTTGTTATCAGTATCTCAGTTGTTCTGATGGTGGCGTATGCTTAAGGTTGGCCATGGCAAATGTTATTTTGACGAAAACTCCAAAAATAATGACTACTACATCATCTACCGCCAACGCCGGTCTCACTAAGTCAGCCAACCATCAAATTTACAATACCAACAACCATAACACACACATACATACTCGCGTGTGCACAACCACATATTAAAATTTATTAAGTAGAAGTAAACTCAGCAAGGTTTTGTTTAAATAATTAAAAAATTCTCTTGTTTAAGCCAGAAAGAATAGCAACTGTTGACGCCTCCGTTCGTACGCTGTACGCCAAATATTTGGAATTAACATAATGACGTGAGCGTAAGAGTTTATTTATTACGTCTTAATGTATGTATGTGCATACGTAGTCGTCGTATATAGCGCTGTAGCAGATAGTTTTCTGCTTTTGTATTACGTTTGTATGTTGTTTGGTTGGCTGCACGTTTCGCTTTTGTGCTTTTTAATAATTGTTAATTATGTGTTTGATTTTTATTGTCGCTCAGTGTACTGCCAACTGATACCAACACCTGGCCAACAGAGTTTAAGCGTTGCTAGTAGAGGCGATCGTTGTTAGTCGTTGTCGAGAAGCCGTCTATTTTAGTGGAATTTTATAAAAACATTTCGCTCGCGAGTTTTTGTTTTGTTTTGATAAAAAAAAGAAGAAACAAACAAATAAAGGCATATTTACATATAGTGAACATTTGGTTGTAATTAAAGTGTCAAAAAGTATTGAGTCCTATCGAATCAACTTAATTTTCTACAATTTTAAATATTTTGTTTTTAATATCAGGAAGAATGATTTTGGTTCTCATTTTAAGACATGCATATGCTGACAAACTATGTACATATATGCACACATTTGCATCTGCATACATACATACATGTAGACATTGACTTTGCTCAGTACCTACATTCCTCGCTATTAACTCAAACTGAAATTAAATAATGTACTCGTTTTTACAGAATGCTTTTCCTATCCTCCTGTACTACTACCAACAACATAAAAATCATTTCATTGTCCATGATGTCATTAAGAGTCATTTGTAGAGATCGTCGTGTGTTCGTTATTGCTATGAAATCCGTTTGATCAGCCTAATCATCGGCTTGTCTCCTCCAACCAACTAAATAACCATAAATTTTAATCTTTGTTTGTTTATCAATTCATCGTGTTTTGAAAAAAAAAATCGTACAACTATTTAGTGCAATGTGTTTGTAAAGTGCGGTTTGTTTAAAAGTTGGTCGCATTGTATTATAATGTGCCGCAGCCTATTTTGCATTGCAATTTAAAAAGTTTCCTTACAATTCGATCTGTAGAGGGAGTATGTATGCCATGCCAACATTTACGTAACGATAACTGTTTTGCTAGTGTTAATAAGTTCTTCCTGGCCTGGTTTACATATATAAATTGCAAGAAGTATTTATGCAGAGTTATTTACTATAGACGTTTAACATGTGCGTGTCATTGAAAATCCGGTACTGAGGTTGGTACTAGTGATTCACTAGTACATATATTTTAGTAACCCTAGTCTACACTTTTGAAAATGCATACTTTGTTTACTTTTTCAGTTTTAGTAATTCCGAAAAGTCGTGTTTTTAATATTAAAACAAAAATGAGGTACTAATTCATTTCAGTCAACTTTATTTTCTCATTAAGGCAGATATAAAAATATAAAAGGTCACCAAAACTGTAGACCAAGGAGATGACATGGGGACACTTGTCTGCAGGAGTCCTTCAGAGAACCTACAAATATAATAAAAGTAAATAAATTTAAAAAAATGTATATGTTTCCACGTATCGTATGTTTTCCAGAATGACAAAAATGTTAGAAATATGACTACTGAACAGGAGACTGCGTTTTTTTTTGTAGAAAAATAAATACTAAAATGCGTCGAAATTTTAAAGGAGCAGGTACTTTAGTATATAAAAAGCATATATTTACTCATGTATGCTTATGTGATTAATTGTGTGGTAGATTTGTATTTCTTTATAATTTAAAATCGCCATATAGTCATTCAATTCATTTCCTTTCAATTGTTGAGATTCATTAAACTATCTTTAGACCAGATCTCATGTGTCTATCAAACAATTACTGTCATCACGTCTGCGTTTATAACAACGATTTCGTTTGCATTCCTGTGCAAACCTAGTATGTATTTTCATATATAATAGGTTTGTTGGTGTACTTTTGCAGCTTTCAACATTTCAATTTACAATATGTACATATGTATGCACGTACAAATATTTACATGATCTTTTCATTCATAATTCTGTATATGACAAAATTCATATGGCATCAAAAGGATGTGAGGTCATCATTTTACCCTTATGTGTTAGTCAAATCAGTACTCATCGCACTTTATCAGCGATGACTGAGTTTGCAGGAGATGAAACTCTTTCGGACGATACTGAAGAAGCCTGGCAGATCGAGAATGTTAAAGTAATTTTTTTTGTAATCTTTCTAACAGTGGCCGTTGCTTTTGAAAAATTTACAATACAAGGCATACGTGTGTATTGCTTTACAGAAACCATTTAAAAAAAATTTCTTTGCACTTTCTATCTCAACATCACATACCGTAAAAAACGTTTGAAATGCTCTTAAAAGCATCGAAAGCCATACTGGCATATAAAAATCGGTGTATCGATACATGGGATTTGAAGTATCGATATATATATATATATATATATATATATATATATATATATATATATATATATATATATATATATATATATCGGTAATTTTTTTTCTTAAACATCGATATATTTTGACCATCCCTAAGGAAAATAATAAATGTGCGATTAATTTGATCATCTTAATCATTTATCAAAATAAAAGACGTATCGAATTTCCCACCCCTACACATATTAATAAGCGATAATATGAGTGACAAAGTAGCCTCAGAGGTATTTTGAATTCGACCTAATCAGGGATACTAATAAATTTTCACACAGTAATTGAAATAAGATTTCAACATCTAGGGCAAATTAAACAGGCAATTATGTTAAATGCAGCAATTTGTGGTCTAATACATTTTTAAAATTGTAAGGAGTGATTTTTTAATAGCTTTCGGATTTGCTCTTAAAAAACATTAAAATTAGGGAAATATATTAAATCTTTATTTGAGTCGACAGAACGATTTAAAAATGAGTTCATGCAAATGTTGACCGTGGCTACGCCTCAAACGGTTTATACTCTGGGTTCAATTCAGGCAAACTCTTGCCAACGTAGCGGCTCACGAATTAGCTCTTCAATAATGGCCTCCAAGTTTGTCCCTATAGACCTTAACAGAGCCTTAAATCATGCACCGTTCCGCGTGTGTGGCATTTGACACCGTCTTGTTGAAACCACACCTCAGCCAAGTCCAGTTCTTTCAATTTGGAAAATAAAAATCATCAATGTTTGTGTTGCTAAAAAAAGTGTTGCTCAAAAAAGTTGCTAAAAAATCAGCCTTTACAAACAAGTGGGTAACTCGTTTGATTTACAGCTGCATTAAAATATTTAAAGTACTTATTAAAATAATTGATATTCGGCGAAGGCATTCTAATTGATTGTTTTTCATTTTATTGGCGTTAAGAAGGAACAAGTGGGAGCAAGTTCATTGCAAAATGGAAGTGCGCTGTGAGCAATTCATTCCAAACTTGAATTAAATTGTGTATGCAATTAACTATTTTAAACGTAGAACAATTCTATTAGTTTTCGTATTACTTCAATCGAGACATTTTTGTTATCCGATACATATTGTTACACACATATCGGAATGTATTAAAAGAAGAGGCGTTTTATTTTGTAGTGGGTGTTGTTTAATTGTTTTGTTTGTTATCATTTGAATCTGCTTGATATTGGATTAACAATTTTCGTTATGTCTATATATAGCCACAGTTAATATTTTTCGTTATTTGCGTATAACAGATACGAATTAAGAATTTGTGTGAGTTAATCAAAAGCTTTACCTTTTTGCATTCTACACATTTAATATTGGATTTAGATCTAATTCAAGATTTATAATCATTTTTATCCGAAAATTATTTTAATAAAATCTGTTCTGTTTTATATATTTTTGAAATTTAAAAAAATTAAAGAAATAAATAAATAAGTTAATGCATTTGTTCATGGGTAGTATGAGTTCATTATGAAATCGGAAATGTTTTTATTTTTCTCAAGCACAAGCAGTATGTGTCCATGGTCCGCTTAAGAAACTGATACTACGAGACTATCAATTGATAGTACGATTTTATAGTCGTAGACCTAAATAGTTAAGGAAATATTGATCAAATATTCAAAAGAAAAAAAATGTATATAAAAGACCTAAAGTTTGTAAAAAAAAGTTTGTTGATCATGTTTTGCTTCAAATTTTCGTATGTACACTATTTTAAACACTGGAATAGAAATGGACTTACCGAAATAGGAAAGAATACTGATATACTTAGTAACTGGTAGAGTGCGTGCTGTGAAGACAACCACAAGTATTTAAAACAAGAGGAATGAACAAGTTTCATCTGCTATATTTTAACGCAATGTTTTATTCCTGAAAGTTCACTACACCTCTCTAGTTTCGACTCACTAGGTATTCATGGAGCTTTGCTACATTGAGTAGAAAAAATGAATTGAATAAATTTTTATACATAAGAGTTAAAAATGTAATTAAAGAACCGTAACTTATCCAAATGAAAGTTCTTTTCGTATGTCAGCAGTGATCCTAAAGTTGGAGCAGCTTACGGATTTGATGGAAATCAACTTCATCAACATCTAACCCAAACAGTTAGCTCGATCCTCAGTAATCACTTTGTTCGCATGACAGAACACAATGTTTTAAGATGTGGCTTTGCCACTACTGGAATTAAGACACCCTACAATGGGTTTTATGAACTAACTCTGCAAATTGTTACACACATTCTAACGACTTCCAAATGGATTGTTATTGCCCCTTCTCAAGAATATACTCGAAGGTTATGGCTGCGAACAGCAAGCTGATATTTAAATGTTTCATTTTGACATATCGGCAGTTCTTTCCAATACTTCTGTTCCACTTGAAACAGAATTTAGGCTTAAGTGACTCTTGGCAGCTGTTGGCTGAAGTAGTAGAACACGGGACTATGAAGTGGAGGGTCCTGACACCATCATGTACCAAAAGCAGAGTAACAGCACCCACCTTCGTCAGCCCTGTAGCAAAAATTAGCCGGCGAAGTAAAAAAGGTTGAAATAGCTATCATTCTTAATCTGTTATCTCAATACTATCCCATCGTTTTCAGTTCCGGCGCAATGCATTGCATATATAGGGGTCATCCCCTGAGTGCTGGTCCAAGATAAAAAAAAGGAAAAAAATTTAAGGCAAATGCTGTTAAGCTAAAATTCCTTTTGCTGTAACCGCGTAAAGGTACGCGATACGAAGTTGACACTTTAGCAGATGGTCGCTAATAGTCGATTTTCATAAAAAATAATTTTCGAAAAGCGAGCAGTTTAAGATTTTTGGATGTTATGGGTCGATATGTGCAAATCATTTTAAAGTCTTTACCCAGAATTAGATATATGTATAGAATATGATTCCAAATTATCCTCAACTTCAACTCAAGTTTGAAGTGTGTTTGCTGGAATGTAACTTTGACGCAGTTTTATATGAATGTTGGCGAAAGAGGCATTAACAACTTAGTTTTACTTTTAAGAAAAAAAATCTACAAATTCATATTTTATAAATGATTTTTATTAATTATCGCGCCAAAATATTAGCTGGCATAACAAATAAAAAATTAATAACAGAATGAAATGTCGAAGATACTCTCGAGGAAAGTAGTGAACCGTTTTGAGAGTATTCTTTGTTACGCTCTCTTCACTTAACTTTTAGCCACATATATACTCGCAGTTAAAGAAACACTAGTAGAGTTTAGTTGCGAACTTGTTTTAATATTCTTTTAATTAAGTTAAAAAGATTTGTTTCAGATTTCTTCAAGCATTTTTTAAATGCTTGGTTTTTGTAGTTGCGTGTAATGAAATTGAACATAATTTATATATACATATATTTTCTTGTTACCAGTTGGCTGTGTGGCCGTCGTCATTGTCATAGTCACTGCTCAGAGAGAAATAGAAGAAGGTGCAAAAGAAGCAAAATAAAGGGAACGACATATAAACTCATAGCATTCACATTTTCGGACATAGTTTGTTTGATAGTGGCGCAAGCAATGCCCCTAAACTAGTAGTGTCTGTCCACATCTGTCTGTCCTATATCCGGTTTCGATTAGATCGGCTTAAAGTAACAATTCGCCAATGTATGCTTATAAAAATATATTATTAAAGTGTAAAAGAAAATCAAAATACCCAAGATAAAATCATATACAAAACTCATTCATTGTTTATAGAAAAAAAACTCCCAATAACTTCAATAAAGTCAAAAAATAATTAAGTGTAACCTTAAAACTACGAAACGAATTGAAGAAATTCAAACAAAGCGGAATATTATAAAAAGATCAGTAATACAACAGCTGAAAATTTATATATTAATTTTCATCATAAAGCAATGCATTCCAGAACCTCCACCACTTCATCGTCATTGATGAAGAAAGGTGGTCAGACTCAAGGTATAAGTACAACTTTAGTACCTTCCCGTGGTCCACCAATAACTACCAATATTGACGACAAGAATGCTCTCTACCAGCACCAATTTAAACATGAAAAAACAATCGAAGCAATGATTACCGAATATCCGGGTGTTGCGCCGCTCTCAACAACTCCGCAACAAAGCATATCCTATGATCGTTCGCTAGTCTTGCGAAACTCCCTTCGTAAGGATGACAATCGTAATATGGATGTCGCTATAAGTTCAGGCGCAGTAGGTGGACAACATCATGAGTTGCACGAATCATATCAACAAGTGACACGAAACAAGCGTATTTCCACTGAAGTGCTTGGTTCGAGCCTCGAAAGTACTAAAACATCGCAACGAGGACCTAGTGGACATCGCCGAGTCACAACACATGTGGTTCGTAAGGTCACAACCATAAGTCGTGCCGAAGAACAACAGTTGCCACCTGAGGAGTTGTTGCCACCCACAAAAATGATACGTAGCTCCGATTTAGAATATCATTGCACCTTACCTAAAAGTTCCTTGGTGCCAGCAATCGAAGCGGCTGCCTACTCTTCAACATCAAAGACTCATCGCACTAAGGTATTAAATAATCCTCAAAGGATGTAGAAAAAATAGGACAAATTCGCAAATTTTCTGCGGATTATTGTAAGAATAAATAAATTAATATTCAGTTTAGGCAGAATTTCAAGTGAACAAATACAGTCGAAATTACAAGGGAATCAAATAGTGTTGCTCTATCTCTCTCTCTCACACACACAAATACAAACTTAAAATAATTCAAG
Organism: Linnaemya tessellans; assembly: GCA_951800035.1. Classification (NCBI taxonomy): domain Eukaryota; kingdom Metazoa; phylum Arthropoda; class Insecta; order Diptera; family Tachinidae; genus Linnaemya; species Linnaemya tessellans. The sequence continues at coordinate 35,407,084 of OX637534.1, forward strand.
TATTTGTTTATTCATTTTTATTAATTTCAATTCAATCTGCAGATCTCTGACATTGTGGTTGGAAAAGAAGACAATGTATCAGCTCGTGAGGCACTTTTGCGTTGGGCGCGTCGCTCTACTGCTCGGTATCCTGGAGTTCGTGTCAATGATTTTACATCATCATGGCGCGATGGTTTGGCATTCTCAGCACTTGTTCATCGTAATCGACCGGACTTGCTTGACTGGCGAAAGGCAAGGAATGATCGACCAAGAGAACGTCTAGAGAGTGCTTTCCACATTGTGGAAAAGGAATATGGTGTTACGCGTCTACTAGATCCAGAAGGTAAGATACTCGCATAAACTGCCGTATAGTTAACAAAATATACTAATTAAATATCTTTTTCTTAGATGTTGACACTAATGAACCCGATGAAAAATCATTAATTACTTACATATCATCGTTGTATGATGTGTTCCGTGATCCACCTGCCATTCATCCACTTTTTGACATGGAGTCACAACGCCGTGTCCACGAATACCGTGACTTGGCACAGCAGTTTATTTACTGGTGTCGCGAAAAGACCGCATATTTGCAGGAACGTTCATTCCCGCCCACATTGATAGAACTGAAACGTTTGTTAAGTGATTTAAATCATTTCCGGAATGAAGAAGTGTCCGTACGCAAGCGTGAAAAGTCGAAGTTGGTTCAAATTTATAAGGAGCTAGAGCGATATTTTGAGAGTATAGGTGAAATCGATGTCGAAACGGAGCTACGACCCGAGTCTATTGAAAACGCCTGGTATCGCATGCAGACTGCCTTGCAAGATCGCGAAGTGATATTACAACAAGAAATTGAACGACTGGAACGTTTGCAGCGTCTTGCCGATAAAGTTGAACGTGAAATCAAGCATGTTGATGTGAAGTTGACGGACCTTGAAGGTCGCATTAATGAAGAAGCCAGACGAATTGAACGTTTGCACCCAGTTGATGCCAAGAATATTGTCGAATCACTGGAAACGGAAATTCGACATTTGGAGGAGCCCATACAGGACATGAATCAAGATTGTCATATTCTTAATGAAGGTCGTTATCTGCACGTAGCCGAGCTACACAAAAAAGTCAATAAACTACATCAACGTTGGGCTCAACTTCGCACTACATTCCATACAAATCTTGTACAAAAATTAACTGGCCTCAAATATCCCGTCCAAGAAACAACTTTAACACGTCAAAAACGGGTTGTCGTTGAATCCAGACAAATTGAAACAAATCCTTATTTTAGAGATTTACAAGAACACATCGAATGGTGCCAAAACAAATTAAAACAACTTCTTGCCGCCGACTACGGTTCTGATTTGCCATCGGTCAAAGAAGAACTCGATCGTCAGCAACGTGAACATAAAATCATTGATCAGTTCCATAGCAAAATACTTAACGACGAACGGCAACAAACGAAATTTTCTGGTGATGAATTGAATCTATATCAGCAACGTCTCAATCAATTACAAAAATTGTATGCCGAACTATTAAGTACCTCAACCAAACGACTCTCCGACTTGGATTCTTTGCAACATTTCTTGAGTCAAGCCTCCGCCGAATTGCAATGGCTAAATGAAAAAGAACAGATAGAAATAACTCGCGACTGGGCTGACAAACAGCTAGATTTACCTTCTGTCCACAGATATTATGAGGTAAACTTTTATGCTGCTCATTTTTTCCAAATCCTTTACACATATATATATATATATATATATATATATATATATATATTATTTGAATGTGTATATGTATGTATGTAGCTATGTGATTCTTTAGAGAGTTTGAATCAAGTATATGCGAGAGTTTCTGGCGCTCTGTTTGCTTTTAATATTTACCTGTACGAGTAAAGTGTATTTAACCAAGTGGGAGCATTAGGGCACGTCACATTTTTTGCGCTATTAATTTCTTTTTTACTGAAAACGTCAAAAAGTTAGTTACATTTGTTGTTGTAGTTGTTATTTTTGAGTTGAGTTTTTTATTAGTTATAAAATACAGAACAGATTGTGGCTTTTTTTTATTTGTGCTTTGATATCAATCAGTTCATGTAATCTTATTTGTAAAAAGAAAATTTACAAAAATTATTAAATTATTAAAAGCATCGATATCGTTCTGTCGTACAATTACATTCAAAACAAGAAATTGAAAAAATTTCAAATGAACACCTTTAAACAATTGCATCTTACAGAATTTGAAGCACAATTACTAACAACATTCACATGCACAAATACAACAAAGACTTCAGAAAATTGTAGTCAAACAATTGCTAAGCAATTGCTGTGTTAAGTTTTGACTCTTATATGATAAAATTAAAAACAAAAAAGATAGAAAACGGTTGACCCTGAAATACATCTCTGCAACATCCCGCTAAAAACTACTATTATTTTAATTTTGAAACTGCTATAACTTTCGAATGAATCCACCGATTCCCACGTGGTTAGTGGTGATTGATGTAATTGTTCGTTTCCTATAACAGAATAAAGAGTATTTATAAATACGGAGTTATCAAAATACTTCTTTAAAATTTATTTTAAAAAATCCTTTAAACGAAAAAAAAAATTTAATATGTTTTTATATTTCTCAAAATATAACGATCCTTTGAAACGCGGTTCGATTCGAACCTGCCGTTCAAAAGTCAAGTCAAAGCAGTAGTCAGAAAAGCTTCATAGGATTTCAAAACATCGGAGATGTGGTGGAAACTCGAGTTTTTTCAAAGTGGGGTAAAACCAGCAGCTTTTCGATTTATTTTATTTTCAATTTACTTAGCAGGAAGTTAAAAAGATAACGACTGAGCTCTTGCAAATACTTGATATAGATATAATCTGATTGTACTATGCTTATGTACTATCATGTATGCATTTATATCGTAATATCCGATTTAAATTCATTGTACTTATTATATATTTGCTATGTTTATGTTTGAAACTACAAGCGTGCATTTGGTAATGGAGATGAGGTGAGAATATTAAACAATGCATAAATTCCTGCATTCCTTTAATTTGTTTGGTAAACTGTTTTCTTCTTGAAATTGGTTGCATGCTTGTGATTTTTTTTAAGACCGAACTGTTACCAAGTGCAGTAAGAATATAAAATGTTTTTTACTTAGCATTTGATTTGCCTAGCTATTTTTTATACTTGAAATACATATTTTGACGAAATATGAAATAGTTTGTACAAACAACCAATTTACATTGTGCCTTTTCAGCTTGCTAAAACTTATACTGTACGATGCTATTGGTTTCGTTCAGAAAGTTCAACGTATAGAAATATTTTTATTTTCTTTTATAGTTTTATATACAATTTTGTGATATTTTGCAACAGACAGGTAATGTCCCAGTTTCATCAATTATAAGTTCGTATGTGGTAATCTTTTCTATTTTAAATTGGTAAAATACACATACTGATTTATTTTGCAAGTGAACAAAACGTATTAATTTTGCTAATTATAATGACACGTTAATTGCGAGTGCTGACGCCGACGATAGTAGGTTCAATCCCGCACTCAGTCATGAATTTTAATTGAATTTTCCGATCTCCATTAGTGCTGGTTATGTTAATTATTGTCGAACCGTTTAAACAGTACTGCATGCGGCTGTAGAACATGAAAAACTAAAAACGTCTTTAGACAAATAATAAAAAAATGTGCAGCATTTTGCCATTTTTTACTCGTAGTATTTTTAAATATTCCGTATGTACCATGTTTGCGTAAAAAAAGATGAATTTTCAAAGTAGTTAACGTTTTTTAATCTTGCGTCTCCCATTGGGACGATTGGAATTTGGTTTGGATGCCATAAACGTATATGATTTATCGCGAGAATTTTAAGCAAATTGTTTGCCCCTTTCTAAAGTGTTAACTTTTCGGCAAAAAACCTTTAAATTTCAAAATTTGCTTATATTTTGAACAGACCTCCTATGTATGTAAAATATGTAAATGTGTAATGGTTGTGTTAGTTGTTGCCAGCCTGTTTCAGTGATGAAGGCATAGCACTGGTCACTGAACATAATTGGCAGCGACTGACACGATCATGTACAAAAAGCAGAGTAACAGCAGCACCCTCCTGTCCTGTAAAAAGGATAAAGAAATATCCCCTCAATACTATCCCCTCCTTTCTAGTTCCGGCGCAATGTAGTGCATATGTAAGGTTCATCCCCTGAGTGCTGGTCCGAGATAAAAAAATGTCTTACACAAAACTACAATAAAATAACAATACAACAGTTAAACGCCTGTTATTCTTCTCCTTGTATTCCTTCCATACCAGATATCTGCAGTAAGTAAGATCGAGTTGTGTTATTCACTAGTGCTAAGTAACAAGAACAGTCAAGTCTTTGGCAATTTTATTCATGTTCAGTTATAATACACGAACCAAAAAACATCAGTAACAATTATGTATCAGATAAACAAGAAATACAATCCAATCGAGTCTTTGGCACTTTGGTTCGCGTTTGAGTAAATTACACGAACCAAAAAACTAGCATATTTATGTATCATTCAAACCTTAAAAAATTTGGAAAAATGGCGGAATCGAAATAAATATTTTTTGGCAATTGCCTCACAAATAAATTATTTCTATTGTAAAACAAAATTAATACGAATGAGAATACAAAAACTAAAAATTATTGTTACAAGTATTTCTTATATGTATATTAAAGCATGTGGATGAGCATATGCAGTGAGTTTGACAAAAGTGATGCAAACAGCTTGTTCGTTTCGATCAGTGCGGTCACAATCATATAAAAAAAATTAATTACAAACACTATGTTAAGCGCGACAGAGCGATATCGAGTGACATCGGGGCAGGCAATTATACTTTATTTGCGTGAAATATATCGTGCCCTAACCGCAAAAAACTAAAATTTACAGGAGAAGCATTTTTTTACATATCTTTGGACCATGTCTTAGGATTAGGGCGAAATTTGGTTTGTAAACATTGCTACTTCTGAGCAATATGTATATAATCCCAATTCACAATCCTGTGCAAATGGTCTTGCATTATAGCATTTGCAAATTTCAATGTATTTTGTTGGTGTAGAGTACAATTATTTTGCAAATGCAATGATGCACGACCATTTGCACAAGATTGTGAATAGGGCTATTGTATTTGATTGATTTTGTATATCCCAAAGATAACGGCTGTTTATGGCGCTAAAGTATTTTTTGATGTCACGCTGGATAGGTCTCTACCAATGTTAAGGCGATTAGGCCCTTATGATTTTATTAAAACACGGCTTTCAATTTTAATTTTTTATTTCTTCAAATTATTTTTGTGTATAAAATTAAACATGACGTTAAATTAACCTCTAGTGGTTTTTATAAAAAATTTAATCGTCTTTGTTTTCAAAATTAATAGAAAATTATTTCAGAATTCGGAATAAAAGTATATAGGTAAAAAAGTTTTGAAAGAAATAACTTTAAAGTAAATATTATATGTCTTCTTGATCAGTTTCAGGTAGCGAATCTTTAATAGTTTTATCGTATTTCAAATTTAAAAATTCGTTGTTGAATTTTGCAGGAATTACGTTTTTATCACAAAGTATAATTAAATCTGAATTTTTTTGAAGAAATTTTTGAAAAGTTATATAAACGGATGGGTCCATTTTCCATCAAAGCAGCGTTATGTCTTGATCGAGCATTAGTGTTGAGATCATATTCTCTAATTTCGGAGTTATCGCAATATCCATACTTAAGTTTCATTATAGAACTATTTTTATTTAAAGAGAGTAATGTTGTAAAAATTTACCCACACACGTTTCCTCTTCTATGGTTAATGTTAATGAAAATTTCGAATTGGAACGTGTTTGTAAACAATGCTTTTGTCCAAAAGAATCAGTATCACTATACGGAACAAGACCAGTTTGGTCGAAATTTATAGAAATTCTATCTATTTTGCCGCTAATACGAAAACGAATAAAGACGCAACCGACAGTCGTGGTAACAAAATTTTGTAAACAAACACTGAGTTACACTTAAGTCTTTATTGTTTTTACTGTAAAATCATAACCGTAAATTCTACAGCTCTGATACTTTCTGAGATGAATAAAACGAAAATCGTCCATCATGTCGCTACAGCCTTTTTGGCTGTTATGGCTCGATATGCTTTGTGTCTTTCTAATTTTTAGCAATCTATTACAAACTGTCTTTGATAATAGATTAGGTCTAACAACATAAAAATGGAAATAAATGTAAATAAGTATTTTTATCGAGTCGAATTTAATATTGCTATATTAAATTCAATTGTTCGAAAATTTGTTTTTGTTGAAAATCGCTCGGATACCAACAAATCTGGCATCATCTATTTTACGCCACTGTGGCAATACCTTTATATTGTACAATTGTAACTTTTTTTTTCACATATTAACACTGAAATAATAAGCATCGCTTTTAAATAAAACGAATAAATTAACAGGTTATGTACCCAGAAACGCTTCCAACTGCACCGAACAAAAAGAGAATTGATTAGCAAGTGCCTCAGGAACAAGAAGCGAAACAATAGTGACAAGCAGAAAAATGAGTTACGCAGCAGTCAGAATCGAACCCTTAAACAAGGAAAATTACGACACTTGGAAAATCCAAGTTCAGGCACTTCTGATAAAGAACGAAACGTGGAAGTATGCGAGTGGGACATGCGTCAAACCAGAAGTGGCGGCACAGGCTACTTCGTGGAAAGAAGCTGACGAGAAAGCAAAATCAGATCTTATCTTAGCAATCAGCCCGTCCGAGCTACAACAGATAAAGAACTGTGAAACATCGAAGGACGTTTGGGACAAGTTGAAGTCAGTCTATCAGTCTCAAGGACCAGCACGCCAGGCAATGCTGTTGAAATCTCTAATCCTAACCAAGATGCAAAGTGGCGGAGACATGCGTGATCACGTGCAAAAATTCTTTGAAGTAGTTGACAAACTGAACGAGATGCAATTAGTAATAATAGACGAATTGTTGGCTATACTTTTACTGTATAGCATACCAGATGAATTCGAAACTTTTAGAATTGCAATCGAGTCGCAAGAAAAGTTGCCAAAAACAGATGTCTTGAAAGTCAAACTACTCGAAGAATATGAAGCACGAAGACGAAACAAAAACGATCACGTTGAAGACGCAATGTACACAAGAAGTAGAACGAACAGCAATAACTACAAAAACGCAGAGAAAAAGAAACACGAAAAAGGAAAATTTAAATACGCTTGTCACAATTGTGGAAAAATTGGGCATATGGCAAGAGACTGCAACGCAAAGACATTCAACAAGAAGAAGCATTACAACAAATCAGACATTTCTTGTCACATCAATGAAATGGCAAATAACATCGATAATTATTCTGGTAAGTGGTGTTTGGATTCCGGCGCTTCTTCGCATATGTGTTCGACAACACGGAAATTCACAAAATTGGAAAACAAAAATAGTCAACAACTTGCTTTAGCCAACAACAACACAACCGAGATTCGTGGCCTGGGAAACGTATTAGTTAAAAGCTCTGATACAAACATAAATCTTAAACAGACTCTGTTAGTACCAGATTTAAGGACAAATTTAATGTCTGTGTCAAAAATTACCCAGAATGGTTATGAAGTAATTTTTAGAGAAAATGAAGCTTTTATACTAAACCCAAAAAATAATGAGAGATTATTTGTGGCAAAGCGCGAAAAAGACCTGTACTACGTAAGTGAAGATATCGAAGTTGCTTCGATTTCACAAACAGAAGAAAAATCATTCCAAGAATGGCACGAAATATTCGGACACCTAAACGAAAGAGATTTAAGAGAAATAATAAAGAAAGAAAAAGTTACCGGAATAAGAACAAACGTAGAAACACCCTTACCTACTTGCGAAGTATGCATTCAGGGGAAGCAGTCACAAACACCGTTCACATCATCTAGAAGCAGAGGTGAGGAATTATTAGCGCTGGTGCATAGCGACGTCTGCGGTCCAATGCGCGTTCGATCATTCGGCGGCACAAGATACTTTGTCACCTTTATCGATGACAAAAGTCGATGGTGCGAAATTTATTTTATGAAAAATAAAAGTGAGGTGACTGAAAAGTTCACCGAATACAAGAATATGGTTGAAAGAAAAACCGGGATGAAAATTAAATGCTTACGCAGCGATAATGGGACAGAATACGTCAACAATTACGCGAAAATTTTTTTGAAGAACCACGGAATTCGTCATGAGCTGACCATCGCACACACACCGCAACAAAACGGAGTGGCGGAGAGGAAGAATAGGACTCTACTGGACATGGCCAGGTGTATGCTCATCCAGTCCGGTCTACCTCCAACATTTTGGGCAGAAGCGGTGAACACAGCGAATCATATAAGAAACCGTTGCCCATCCCAAACTCTAAACGGCGAAATCCCCTACCAGATGTGGATGAATAAAACTCCAAACGTGAAATATTTTAGGAAATTCGGCTCAACGGCATTCATGCTTGACAAAACACCCAGCAAAAGTAAATTCGAACCAAAATCTAAAAAATGTATATTTATAGGATACTCAGAGACGTCCAAAGCCTATAGATTATGGGATCCTCAAGCCAGAAAAGTTTGTCGAAGCCGCGATGTAAAATTCACAACTACAGACAACGTAAACGAGTTCGAAGAATTTGTATCCGAAGAAATCGAAATCAACCTCCGTGAAAACCCAAGCGACCTTTCAGCAGAACAAACCACATTAGAACAACAGAAACCAAAGGGTGGAGAAATCGTCACAACAACAAAAACCAAAAATGCCGAAATTAAGAACACAAACATAGAACCAAAACGTCGCGGTCGCCCAAAGAAAATAGTAACCGGAAAAAGGGGCAGGCCCAAGAAAATCCAGCAAAACTCTGTACCTGAAGGCGACATTTCCGACGAAGCAGATGAATTTATGGGGTTCAGTTCCGACGAGGAAGATTACCAATCAGCAAATTTGATTCAGACCACTGACCCAAAGACAATTAAGGAAGCTCTAGCAGGCAGTGAAGCTAATGAATGGCGAAAAGCAATGCTAAAAGAATATGATACCCTATTGAAGAACCAAACTTGGGAAGTAGTCGAAAGACCAACTGGCAGAAAAATAGTCGAATCGAAATGGACACTCCGCACCAAATACAAAATCGATGGTTCAGTCGAATGCAGAAAGGCCAGACTCGTCGCAAAAGGTTTCACGCAGCACTATGGTGTCGACTATAATGAAACTTTCGCGCCTGTAGCTAGAATGAGCTCAATACGATTCCTGATTGCAATTGCCGCAAAATATAGTTTAGATGTACATCAACTTGACTTCGTTGGAGCCTACTTAAACGGTGTTATAGAAAAGGAAATTTATATGGAGATGCCAGACGACTTAAATAGGATTTTAAATAAGGTTGAAGCATCGAAATACTCGAACAGAGTTTGTTTACTTAAGAAAGCCATCTACGGTCTCAAGCAATCCGGAAGATTATGGTACGAGAAACTAGACAGAAAGCTACGAGAAATGGACATGGTGCCGTCGAAATGTGATCCATGCGTCTACATGAACAACACGAAGAATAACAGAACGCTCATCGCAATCTATGTTGACGATTTAGTGGTGGCATCTAGCGACCAAGACATTTTAAAGAAAATAAAGAAAGAATTAGCAAACTCTTTCGAAATGAAGGACCTCGGCCCTATCAAGTATTGTCTGGGCATTGAATTCCGTCAGGATTTACCCTCAGGAACTATAAGTATGTCACAGTCAAAATACATAGAACAAGTATTGGAAAGATTTGGTATGAACGATTGCAAACCTGTCAGTACCCCATTAAACGTAAGTGAAAAACTTTGCAAGAAGATGTGTCCAAGGAATGAAGAAGAGAGACGCGAAGCCGAAAAATTTCCATATCAAGGTTTGATTGGATCCTTGATGTATCTTGCAGTATCTACAAGACCCGACATCGCACACGCTGTTAGTGTCCTAAGCCAATTTAACGTCAATTTCGGGAAATCGCACTGGATAGCAGCAAAAAGAGTTTTGCGTTATTTAAAACAGACGAAAGACATGGGTCTTACGTATTCAAAAAACAGTAAACCAGTAGAGGGCTACGCCGACGCAGACTGGGGCTCAAACGTGGACGACAGAAAATCCTATACAGGCTACGCCTTTACTTTCGCAAATAGTGTCATCAGCTGGGAGTCCAGGAAGCAAAAGACTGTAGCCGTTTCAAGCACCGAAGCTGAGTACATGGCTCTCTCCGACTCGACAAAAGAAGCTATATACCTCAAACGCTTTTCGAATGAAATACTTGGCGACGACAACCCAATATGCATTTATAATGATAATCAGAGCGCCGAGAAGCTATGTCGTAACCCAATATTCCATAACAGAACGAAGCACGTGGACATCCGTCACCACTTCATCCGTGATTCCGTTGAAAGAGGTGAAATAACAGTAAAATACATGAGAACAGATGACATGCCAGCTGACGTCTTGACCAAGGGCTTGAGTACCCCGAAGCATAATAAATGCTCCAAATCTCTTGGATTGGAATTACTGGAGTAGAAATCGTTAGGATATGAGGTCAGATTTGAGGGGAAGTGTTGAAAATCGCTCGGATACCAACAAATCTGGCATCATCTATTTTACGCCACTGTGGCAATACCTTTATATTGTACAATTGTAACTTTTTTTTTCACATATTAACACTGAAATAATAAGCATCGCTTTTAAATAAAACGAATAAATTAACAGTTTTAATTCAGACAGAAATGATAAATATTCCAAGGCACAAAGGAAAATCAACGGCAGTGTTTTATTATTCAACTTACGCAGCAGAGCAGAACAGCTGTTTTCGAAAGCCGCTACGTTTTCATCATCAGTACTCATGTGTATTTTGTTTGCCACCACTTGCCAGATGGCAAATTACCCATAGAATTAAATAGCAGTATTTTCTGTCATCACTTTTAAGTCTGTATACATACATATGTATGTATGTACATATATGTCAGTACATAAGTTATATATATCGCATGGGCTTTACATCGAATTATGAGCACATTGGTTTTTTTTAGTTTATATTTGATTGTGTAACATTTTGGTCTTAAACATTATTCATAAGGAACATATACACTTATATGCATGAGAATGGTGTACAATTATTGATTATGCTTTCATGAAGTTTGGCAATTAAATTTCAGAAAATATCCACTTTTACCTGCCAAAATAATATTTAATAATATTTAAAGTTATGTTGTGTTATGATCTTTCATTATCTTTGTTCAAATCACTTTTAACTCTTTGAAAAAATTATCAACTAAAAATACTACTTTCCAGAATCTGATGTCTGAATTAGAAAAGCGCGAATTACACTTTGGAACAATATTGGATCGTGGCGAAAATTTATTAAATCAGCAACATCCTGCCTCGAAATGTATAGATGGACATTTGACAATTTTGCAGCAACAATGGGCATGGCTTTTGCAGTTAACTCTGTGTTTGGAGGTCCATTTAAAACACGCCACCGAATATCATCAATTCTTTGCAGAAATTAAAGATGCCGAGCAATGGCTAAGCAAACGTGATGAGATCTTAAACAGTGAATATTCAAAATCTGATTTTGGTTTGGATCAAGGAGAAGCTTTGCTAAGAGGCATGCAGGACTTACGTGAAGAGCTGAATGCGTTTGGTGAAACCGTTGCCAACTTGCAGCATAGAGCCCAAACAATAGTGCCTTTAAATAAACGTCGTCAACCAGTCAATCGCCAGTGTCCCGTCCAAGCTATATGTGCTTACAATCAGCAGGGCCAACTTCAGGTAGACAAAGGTGAAACATGTACATTAATGGACAATTCGGGACGAGTTAAGTGGCGCATACGTACGGCGAAATGTCAAGAGGGTTTGGTGCCAAGTGCTTGCCTCTTAATGCCACCACCAGATAAGGAAGCGATTGATGCAGCCGAGAGACTGAAACGATTGTTCGATCGCTCTGTTAGTCTGTGGCAAAAGAAACATTTACGTCTTCGACAGAACATGATCTTTGCCACTATTCGAGTTGTCAAAGGTTGGGACTTTGATCAATTTTTAGCTATGGGTCCAGAACAAAGAACTGCTATTCGTCGAGCCTTAAACGATGATGCAGATAAATTGCTTAGCGAAGGTGATCCAAATGATCCACAACTTAGACGCTTAAAACGCGAAATGGATGAAGTCAATAGGCTATTTGATGAATTTGAAAAACGCGCAAGAGCTGAAGGTAAGTAATCAAAGTAGAACTCTAGTTTTTATCTTTCCCTGCTTGCAGTATAATTGAAAATAATTGGCTGCAAATATGTGTTTCGTTCAAGGGTTGAGATAATTGCGTGCCACACGTCTATTTACTATGTTCCCCATGAAAATTTAACAAAACTAAATTTAAAATATTAGAATTAAATTTAAACTAAATTTAGACCCTAATTGCTGAAATCATTGATGGGAAATACTACTTTGAATTATTAAAGTAGCTGCTTATGTATGCCTATATGTAGCTAAGAATATGCGTGTTTCTAGAAGACCTGCTCTGAGGAAACTCCCATGCCCATGCTCTGAGGAAACTCCTGGGCGGTACAATATTGCCACAGCGGATAAGTTAAAAGTTTTTGAATAGTACATTAACGCAACTCGTTAATAGTACATTAAAGTAGTGAAAAACTTATTATAGAGACGAGAGACCACCCAGAATATTTTTATTCTCAATTAAGGCGTCTCTAATCTTGTTCCAACTACTGTTGAAAGGGTTTCTTAGAAAGATGATTACTGAGAGAATAAGGTTACTTGTTGTTGTTGTTTTGTGATATAGTGGCATCGGTGTAGATGAAGCGCCGTTTGTTGCTCTTTTGGAGTCTATCTGTTCTAATAAGAGTTTAAGGAATACATTCTTGGGAGTGTAGCTTTTGTTGTATTGTGATAGGACCGAGGCTATTGCGGGTTAGAAGCATTTAGATCTCTTGGCAACGATAATGGAGATGTTTTTGTCTAAAGCTGAAATTGTACTGCTGAGTTTCGGCACGATTCTAGATTTGACTTCGTATCATCTTTCGACTACTGAAGGAAGGTTGGCTTCACTAAGAATATCTTCAATGGAGGTTCTTCTGACGCATGCTCTTGCAGATTGATGATATGCGCACTTTATGACGTTTATGTTAGACTGGCAGCTACAAGCAATGGTCAATGTAAGGGTTTGTTTTAATTATTTAATTGAAAGAGTACTACAGGAGTAGCAAAGCCTGTGGGATGCCATTAGTTAGCGAGATCTTTGAAATATTATATGAGAATTGGTTCTCACCTTGAACCGTCTTTTTGTTAAAAACGATTTGACCAAATTAAATATTTCTGGACCGATATAAATAGATTTTTTAAGTTCATGTAAAAGCTCGTGGGATTCAATTCTATCAAATTCTCTTTCAAAGTCAATCGATAAAATGATTACTTGCTTTTTGGCAGACTGTGCTTTTGTGATATAATAATCCATATGCTGTACTACGTCGTCGCAACATTTATTTGCTTTAGAGGCTACTTGTTCCTTCGCTATGAGATTTTTATTTTCTAAAAACCATGAAAGTCTGATTTATATAAATAAATATTGATTTATGATTCGTCAGATTATTTTGGAGATTAGACAAAAGATGAGCTGCTCTTGGATTTGATAATTGGGACTACAATTGATAGTTTACAGGAAAGGGGAATAATGCCGCTTTCTAATATACTGTTGTATAGATTCAGTACGACTGCTTTGCTATCGATGGATGGGGATTTGACCTTTGGGTAGGATATGCGATAGTTGATTAGTTCGTCTTAAGTTATTGGAAATTCAATCATCTGTGCTTTTTTACCTGTTGTGTTGTTGATGGATAAATTGAATGAATACTTAGATCTATTGAATGACGATGAGAAATTAGAGTCGGGTGCATATTCTTCCTCAACTTTGGCAAAATGATATGCGATTGTCTATTAGAGTTTCGTCTGGGGTTTCTATTGCTTTTAAAGTTTTTAACTTTCCGCTGGGAAAATTAAAAAAAAAAAAGTGGGAAGTTACTGGTTTTACCAAGAAATTTTTTTTAATAACTTTTAAACTAATCAGCTCTTGACATCGAAAAATCACGTCGAACCCCACTAACCCGGTCAAAATTGGTTAATGGGTTCGTGAAATTTCGTGAACGAAAAAACTTAAAAAAGTGATTTAGGAAAAAAACTCTGAAATTATATATCTGATCAATTAGTGTTTGAACCATACTAGTCGCGATTCGAAGATTTTGAGAAATATCAAAAACCTGGGATAAATTTTTCAAATATTCTTTTTCAGAATAAATGGTTTTGTCGACCAATTGCAAAAACCAATGAGCTGTTGACATTGAAAAACCACGTCAAACGCTACAAACAGGGTCAAAATCGGTTAATGCGTTCGAGTGATTTCGTGAACGGAGAATTACAAAAAAATTTATATAAAAAAACTCTGAAATTGTATATCTAGTCAATTAGTGTTCGAACCAAGCTAGTTGCGTTTTGCAGTGCTTTTTAAATTCAGTTTTCCTGTGAGTTGGAACCAGTTTGGTCTGGTAGATTGCGAAAAATATAAAAAGAAAGGAAAGAAAGGAAAGGAAACATTTTTTCAAAACTAATTTGGTTTAGATAACTTTTAACCAGCTCTATCGATTGATTCCACAAAATATTCTGCTCTTGGCATTCAAAAATAAATAAAAAACTAAAAAATTTTAAAAAGTATTGTTTTTAAGAAACTGCATCTTAACTCCACATTAGAGACGTTCCAGAATTTTTAAAATAATTGTGGCTTGGTTTTTACAAGGTACGACTTGATTTTTAGTTATTTACAAAAGTATATATGAAGTCAGGAAGTAAATTGGCTTAAAACACGCTTTTTTCGACAAATTCTGTTTTATTGATACCAGTGTAAAGTAAAAATTAATAATGGAATATGATGTCGGATAATCCAGCGGCGTTAAATCACAAGAGCGAATCGGCCAATTGACATCGCCAAATCGAGAAACTACGCGACCGGGAAATTCCTCATGAATAACTGAAATCTAACGCACTCTTGCTGAAATCAAAGGTCACTGCTGTCAACATTAGCCAATCGGAAGAGCAGAGAATTCACGATGACAGCGTTTCCGTGCTCATTTTCGAAAAAAAAAATACCGGCCGATGATGCCGCCTGACACCAAACCGCACTATACGGTCACTTTCTTGTAATGCTTTTTCGAGGACAGTTTGTGGATTTTGTGAGCCCCATATGCGACAATTTTGTTTGTTTTTATAACCGCCTGATTAAAAGTGAACCTCGTCACTAAAGATGTTTTTGTTAAAAAAACGTGTTATTTTCGACTGTCGGCCGTTCCTTAGTTAAAATTTCCCAAGTTTTTCTAAATAAATGTCAAAGAATGAAAGCTCAGTTCTTGTAATAACATCATTTGACAACCAGTTTACTTCCTAACCTCAAACTTTTCATATGTTTGGTGATTGGCGTTTCACAGTTTCTCTTTCTGTTTTTTGGTATATTTTTCCAATCAGCTAGGTGAAGTAGATATTTATTTATGTAGCTTAAATGGAACTGTTTTTTTTTTTCTTGAGCATTTTTATAAGTATCTTAATTGGGTAGTGATTACTGCCGTGCAAATCATCGAGGTTGGTCCAGGAAATCGATGTTAGTAAATATGTTATGAGAAGAGATCTGTGAGGGGCTGGTGTTTCCCAGCAAAAGGCAGCTGTTTTTGTTGGTCGTAGAAATCCACATGGCATTCCAACCGTTGAACTCTGTAAATATTGCAGTGGAGTATTGAACAAGGATATTATGTGACATATTTCTCTAGAAAATATGTCTTGGTTAGGTGGAATGATAATGAAGTTTATGTTGAGGTGTATTTGCAAGAGTATGCCGGATATCCATGATCCCAAAAACGCATCGCTTCCTCGCAGACATCTTCCTCTTCGAGGGATGGAATGAAATAGTTATTATTGTTAATCAGTGATTGAGTTAACTGTGTTATACACCCGGTGAGATGTTTCTATACCCTTCACAAAAAAGTGAAAGGGTATATATAGATTTGTCATTCCGTGTGTAATTTCTTCGATATGCACATGGGACCCCATAAAGTATATATTTTCTGGATCCTTATGAATAGCGATGACGATTGAGCGATGTTCGTCTGTACGTGAAATCGGTTTTCCCAAGCCCCCAGAAGAGCTAGTGACTTCGTTCTTGGACCGTTGGATTGGAAATGAACTTAAAAATTATTGAAATTGAAAAAGATCCGAAGTATGGTTCCAGAGCTGGGAAGCTTACACCTATTTCTCGACGCAAAATTTATACCAAAAATCAATTTTTTTTTAATGTTTGTAAATTAAACCTATCTCGTGCTTTGGGAAGCCTCAATGGTCTATTAAAAACTAAAAAAATTAAATTTTTTTCCAGGGATGGGAAATTGAAATATTTTTTCGGTCCATTCCGTATTTTGTAGTACATGTAGTAACTAAAATTGTTAAAAATTTCAAGTTTTTCTTTAACAAAACCTCTTTAAACGTCATGAAGATTTGCATTGGCAAAAAAAAAATTTTAATTCAAATTTTGCTTCCAGGGGGGGAAATTGCATTTTTATACCCTTCACAAAAAAGTGAAAGGATATATATAGGTTTGCCATTCCGTGTGTAGTTTCTTCGATACCAATAGGACCCCATAAAGTATATATATTCTGGATCCTTATGAATAGTGATGACGATTGAGCGATGTCCGTCTATCCGTCCGTCTGTACGTGAAATCGGTTTTCCCAAGCCCCCAGAAGAGCTGGAGACTTCGTTCTTGAACCGTTGGATTGGAAATGAACTTAAATAGAGTGCTATTGAAATTGAAAAAGATCCGCAGTATGGTTCCAGAGCTGGGAAGCTTACACCTATTTCTGGACGCAAAATTTATACCAAAAATCAATTTTTTTTAATGTTTGTAAATTAAACCTATCTCGTGCTTTGGGAAGCCTCAATGGTCTATTAAAATCTAAAAAAATAAAAATGTTTTTCCAGGTATGGGAAATTAAAATTTTTTTTCGGCACATTCAGTATTTTGTAGTACTTAAAATTGTTAAAAATGTTAATTTTTTCTTTAAAAAAAACCTCTTTAGACGTCATGAAGTTTTGTATTGGCCAAAAAAATTTTTCTAATTCAAATTTTGGTTCCAGGGGTGGGAAATCGCATTTTTTTTATACGTGAAAGTAATCAAACAGGCAACTGATGTTGTTTTTTTTGCTAACTAAGCCTGTCTTATAATTTAGGAAGAACAAAATTGGTATCAAAAATTCAAAAATAAAATTTCAAATCCAGGGATGGACAAGTGCAATATTTTATAATACATGAAAGTGACCAAAATGGTTAAAAATTTGAAATTTTTCTTAAAAAAATTACTTTATACCTCATGAAGAGTTGCACTGATAAAAAAAACAAAAAATTAAAATTTCCCTTCCAGGGTTGGGAAAATGAATTTTTTTTTTGTACATGCAATATTTTGTAGTACATGTAAAAACCAAAATGGTTGCAAAATTGGAGTTTTTCTAAAACAAAACTACTTTATACCTCATGTAGATTTGCATTGATAAAAAAAAATTTGAAAAATTAACATTTCGCTTCCAGGGCTGGGAAATTTAAACTTTTTTTATACGTAAAAGTAACCAAAGAGGCAATTGACGTTGTTTTTTCCAACTAAAACTATTTTATATATTAGGAAGAACAAAATTGGTATCAAAAATTTCCAAAAAAAATAAAAATTTCGAATCCAGGGAAGTGTAATATTTTATAGTTCGTGAAGGTGACCTAAATGGTTGAAAATTGTAAATTGTTCTAAAATAATACTACTTTATTCCTCATGAAGAGTTGCATTGGTTAAAAAAAAAAACAAACAAAATTAAAATTTCACTTTCAGGGCTGGGAAGTTTAAAGTTTTTTTGGTACATGCAATATATTGTAGTACATGAAAGTGACCAAAATGGTTGCAAATTTTTAGTTTTTCTTAAATAAAACGACTTTATACCTAATGAGGACTAGGATTTGTAAAAAAAATTTAATTTCGCTTCTTGGGACGCAAAATTTAAATTTTTTTATACATAAAAGTAACCAAAAAGGCAACTAACGTCGGTTTTTTACTAATTAAAACTATTTTTAAGTTCAGGAAAAACATAATTGGTATCAAAAATTAAAAAAAAAATCAAAATTTCGACTCCAGGGTTGAACAAATAATATATTTTATGATACATGAAAGTGACCAAAAAGTTTAAAAATTAAAATTTCTTTGTCAAGTAAAACTATGTTACATCTTTTAATTAAACCTACTTCCTGTTTTAGCAAGAAAGAAAGAATAATTACATCTGTGAAGGGTATTTAAGATTCGGCACAGCCGAATATAGCACTTTTACTTGTTTAGTTTTATTATTGTTGTCGATTAAAGTTGTTAATTTTTATAAGATATCATCGTCTGTTGCTTTGGTGGGGTTGACTACGCTTTGTACTATTTCTTGGATATTTGATGTTTTGGACTGTTTTCAGGATCTGTGAGAGGCTTTGTTACTTTGTGTTTTTGTTGTTGTGGTTTTTTCATTCATGATACAGGTGATTTTGTGATTGAATACTGTGGGAGTATTGTCTTGAGGTATTGTTTGAATGGGGTGGGTTACTTTCTCTATATTTTTGGTGGAGTCCACCTAAGTTAAAGTAGTATTTTTTTTAATTTTAATTATCTCTTTTGTCTGGTTGTGAGCAATTAGTTTAAAAAGTTCGATAGCATTTGTCGTGTTCATGAGGTGGGAGATGCAGCCTCCTTTACAGTGGTTTTTGGTGTGACCCAGTTTCTGACAATTCTTGCATTTCAGATGGGCTGCGTGGTTTTATAACTTCGCTCGGTTTGGTAAACTTGTTTACGTCAATAACACCTATTCTTCCACGTCGTGTACAATTTCTTGTTGTGGAACTTTGATTAAGCAAGACGCGTATTAACGCCTTGACAGAGTTTAATGTGTTTTGAAATTTTGCATGAAATTGGGAGTACATTAGAAAAAGTTTTGGATTTTCAGAATCTTTTAACTTCACGTTCGCTATAATATTCGTAACAACTATAAACTGGTCCTTTTCTTTCCAGCTAATTTCAACTACACAAAATCGAAGTAATTAAGAAAAAATACGATGTGGTTTAATTAAAAAGTCAGATAGCTTAGCGAAAGCAGAAACATTTTTTACTTTAAAAATTTTAATTATTACATTTGGACTTTTTAACACAATCTGATGCGTGGGACGTTTTTAAGTCACTAATATGAATTCGCACTCTTACATCTTTTTAGATTATTTTTACTTTGTTCCGAAGCTATGACCATTAGGTCATAGTTTTTTTTTTAATTCGTTATAGAAACCTTTCTACCATTTTAATTTTCGAAAGATGCTTTCTATAATCAATTGAGATGAATATCTTCTACGTCTCTATTGACATATCAGGTTTATTTTGTGGAAAGTCCCACTGTGGAAAACAGTACCAATACATGAATTTTAATTATACTTTTCAGTACGGATGTGGGCGTTTTTCCATATTTTGGTTACTTTTTCTACGCAGTTTGCGTAAGTGTATACCATGTGTACATTTTCCATTGTAAAAGTCACAAAGTAATGTGTCAATGTGGGTTTATTTAGCGAGAATGACAATTCAATTAATAGTTCAATTAGGAAACAAAAGAAAAACTTGGCGTATATCTATTTGAAAACACCCATAGTTTTAATCATCTCTTAAAGTAAATGTTTTATCAGTTCAATTAATGATCTGTACGAAAAAACACTGCAATTTTTTGAGATTGTAAACGGAACACTGTAGTGAAAAATATGAAGTATATCTTTGCTAGTCGCAAAACGAGAGGTATGGTGACATGTAAATATTAGGAGGTCCTTTTAAATTTTTACAAAATTTTGGAAATCCAAAGATATTGAAAATTTGTTAATATATTGTTAATATCTTTTTAGAGGAAAGTAAACAAGCCAGTCGCATCTTTACTGAAGAATGTATTGCCATCAAGAGCAAGTTGGAAGACATGGCTAGAGAACTCGAGCAAATTATTAGTGCTCCTTTACCGCGTGATCTGGACTCACTGGAACATGTTTTAGAAATTCACTCCGACTATGAACGACGGCTGCATTTATTAGATCCAGAGTTGCAACATTTGCAGGAAACGTTCCGCACAATTGCATTGAAGACGCCAGCTCTTAAGAAGAGTTTGGATAATTTATTGATATTGTGGAAGGAGTTAAATACGTTGAGCAATTTACATAAAGATCGCCTGAAATTGTTGGAAGTATCCCTGGCTGGCCTAGAGGATAATGAACATTTCATATCCGAAATTGAAAATCAACTTGCCAGGCATCAGGATCTACCCTCAACGCCTGAAGGCTTAGAAGTGGTGTTTACACAACTGACACATATGCAAGATCTGATAACACAACAACAGCCGCAAATGGATAAAATGACTGATGCTGCTGATCAATTGGGTCGTATGGGTGTACCCACAAAAGTTTTAAATGATCTGAAACGGTTACATAGCAATGTCGAACGATTAAATACTCGGTGGAGTGCTATTTGTAATCAACTAGCAGAAAGGTATTTATTTTTAATTTTATGTGTTAGAACAAAGAACAGCTAAAAACTGAACTAAAAATGAAAATTATCGCAAAAATCGGCACAATTTACCTCACCATTTTTTGTTGTATAAATGAATACAATAGCCAGAATTTTTTTTTTTTATCTTGGACCAGCACTCAGGGGATGACCCTTATATATGCAATGCATTGCGCCGGAACTGAAAACGAGGTGATAGTATTGAGGGGACAGATTAGGAAAGATGAGAAGATAGACAGTTGTTTTTTTTTTGTAGCTTTTTCAACCTTTTACTTCGCCAGCTAATTTTTGCTACAGGGCCGACGAAGGTGGGTGCTGTTACTCTGCTTTTAGTACATGATGGTGTCAGTCGCCGCCAATTATGTTCAGTCACCAGTGACTATGCTTTCATCATTGAAACAGGCTGGCAACAACTAACACAACCACGCACCAATGCTGATCAGAAGAATTCAACACAATATTTCATGACTCAGCGCGGGCTCGAACTCTGCACCCTCCGCTTCATAGTCTCGTGTTCTACTACTTTAGGTCAAATTTCGAATGAAAAGTAGCCTAACATTTGAATTGATTTATAACGTGATAAATACTTCCAAATTGGTTCCGAATATTATTTTATCTTTTTGAAAATTTACTAAAATTATTTTAATGTTTCTTATATAACTCCTTTACTTGTATTACAACTCCTTTTCAAAACAAAACAAGTAAAAACGTTATATTCGACTGGGTCGAATCTTAAATACCCTTCAAAAATTTAGCAAGTGAATTTAAAATGTTTAACTTGGTGGGACAGAGTTCCTTTATATAATATCGTACGTCAACGCCCACTAAAGGGAGCGGGGTTCAAAAATTGGCAATATCATGTTTTCCACAGCCGAACGTATGGGCATTGCCAGACCGTCTAAGACTTCATCACTAATCAAGAATGTACATACATATTTACTTTATTGGGTCCAATTGTCTTTGGAGGGTACAAAAACTGTATTTTGGCGGAGTCGCTCTGGCAAGGGCTGTGGGGAAACATTTCACCTTTGTCATGAAATTAAATTAAAAAATTAATTTAATTAAAAATAAAAATAAAAATTTTTTTATAGTAATTTTTTCGGTAGGGTCATTCAGGGGGCAAAGGGGGAGAAGGGGGTAGGGCAGAAATCGGCAGTCATAAAACCCTAAAAATATATGCATGGGTTAATTGCATACAAAATAAATTTTTTTTTTTTGGTAGGGTCATTTAGGTGGAGAAGGGGGAGGAGGGGGTAGGGCAGAAATCGTCAGTCATAAAACTCTAAAAATAAATGCTTGTGATAATTGTATACAAAATTAACATTTTTTTTGTAGGGTCATTTAGAGGGTGAAGGTGGAGGAGGGGGAAGGGCGGAGTAGTACCAGGTTTCGTCTCGGCTTCGTCATTAAAGCTTAAAAATGTTATTTTTAAGGAATGTAGGCTTAAGTAAAACAATTTGTTAAATTTCTATGCTATTTTTCATATAATAACACCCAATAAAGTGGGCGGGGTCCAAAAATAATTTTTTGTTTGTTTTATGTCTTCAAGTTTAAGGCGTTGGACCGTATTTGACATAAAAATTAATCATTTGCTTAACAAAATAACCAAAAAACTTGGAAAATTATGTTGTTTTTTCTAGGTTGGTTTAGTTCTTCTTAGGGGAACTTTTTTCCCTCTTGCCCGATTTGACCCATCTCCGAACTTAACCTGCTCTAAGCTTCAAAATATATTTATACTAAATTTCAAGAGTCTAGGTATTTTCGTTTGGACTGAATCGTGATTTCTGCAGACGGACGGACGGACATGCTCAGATCGTCTTAGATTTCATCACTGAACAAGAATATATATACTTTATGGGGTCTGAGATGGATATTTCGATGCGTTACAAACGGAATGACAAAGTGAATATACCCTCCAAATTCTTTTTGGAGGGTATAAAAAAAATATTTAAAACGGTTGACCCTAAAGGCCATCCCTGCAACTTGCTGCAATTTTAACCGCTAAAATACGCTTTTATTTTAATTTTTAAACTGGTATAACTTTTGAATGGATCAGCCTATTCCCACGTGATAAGCGGTGATTGATGTAGTTCTTCGAGTCGATCGAGAATTTATCACATATATAACTTTGGATTTAAAAAAAAATAATATTTTTAGAATTCTCTCGTTCACGATGTCTTACGAACCTATTAAAAGATTTTGATCTGGTTGGTGGCAATCGACGTGGTTTTTGAATGTTAAGAGCTGATTACTTTTTGAAATCGACCAGCACAGCCAATTAAAAGTCATTCGAAAAATTTGTCCCACTTATTTTGATATTTCTCAAAATGTACCGGTCCGACCGGGTCCAATCCACAGGAAATCGGTATATCAAAGAACCCTTTAATACGCGACTAGTTTGGTTCGATTCGGTTCAGCCGGTCAAAAGTTATAAGCGGGTGACATACTTACACAAACACACTTATACATACAGATATAGTGACGGCTCTTAGGTGTAGTCAGGAACCCGATCCGGAGAACCTCGATTTTTTTTAAATCGAGATAAAACCAGTAACCTCCCGATTTTTTTTTAAATCTTAAAATTTTTTAGCGGAAAGTTAAAAAATATAGGATCGAAAAATATGTGTTCAACCTCAGTCAATTGACAGCAAATTTATAAATTTTCCTCTCACTCTAGCTTTGTTGAATCCAAAATGGAGATTTTCTTTCAAGAGCTGCCCCAGTTGGCAGCTCTTGACCAAATTTGTGCATTTAGATCAATTTTTCAGGAAAGTGAGTGATGAACGAGAATTGATTTGAAAAGAACTTTTCGACTTATTAATATAAAACGTATTTAAATTATTTAAATTCTCCAAATCCGAACCAAAGCAATTCATTATGTCATAAAATATCTTTCGAGTGCCGCAAAATGTTGTTCAGGCTCCATAACTTTGCGAAATGAAACAATTAGGTCTAACAAAGTGTAATTTTCAATTTAACTGTTAATTTTATGCATGAGCAACAACAAATTTCCTTCAGTTATATATCAACACATAATATATAATATGGTTCTGGTTGATTAATTTGGAAGACACCTGATGAAAAGAACATTAAAATTGATTTTATGAAACGCCTTTATTTTATAGTATAGTGACTTAATAAGAAAATGTCGCTTCCACTGGCAACATTTTTATATACAGTATTTTGGTTACGCTTCTTTAGCTTTATGATGGTTTTTATACGAGTATGTGCTAATATATGTGTGTATATATATTTTGTTCTTTTTCTTTTTTCATTGATATTTAGAATGCGCTCATGCGAGAATGCTATAGGTCTTATGAAGAATCTCCAATTACCACTACAGGTTGAAGAATCATTCGTGGATGGCACTACAGAAAAGTTGTCAGCCATGCCAACTGCAACATCAGCTTATGAATTGGACGTAAGTTTAATACAAATATTGTTCCAATGTAATATTACATTACACAGTAAACTTAATTTATATATATAAATTAATTTATATATTTAAACTTAATTTAAATTATGTATGAATTTTTATTAGTCAAACTTTCTTATGTAAATTGTTAATTTTTTCAACAGGCTTAACTTCGAATCTGCAAGACTGCAAATCATTTTTTATTATTTTATTAATAAATGAATTTGTTCAAATTCTATTTATTATTTATATTCTATTTATTATTTATATTCTTAATATTCCAATCTTAATATAAATAATAAATAGAATTAGAAGAAATTCATTTATTAATAAAATAATAAAAAATGATTTGCAGTCTTGCAGATTCGAACTTAAGCCCCTTAATATATATATATATATATATATATATATATATATATATATATATATATATATATATATATATGTATATATATATAATTTTAGAATTTTTTTTATATATTTTTAAGTAAAGTTTACTCAAAATTTAAGTTTAGCTGTAGGAGATTCAAAACTTTCCCTTCTACATTTTTTGCCACTTTTTATTTTGTATAGAATGAATTTCGACTTTCTCTTTTAAAAGGCCCAAATTAATCATTCGTATCAAAAATTAAAAACACAAAGTATATATTCAATTTTTTTTTGTATAGAATCAATATATTCGTTTTCTTTTTCTTGAAAATTGGTGTTGGTCAATTACTTTTGGAAAGACAATTTTTTAAAACTATATACTATGTATATGTTTCCTTTGTACGTTTATATTATTTAATGTAGTAGATTTTCCTTGCTTCATTTTGTGTTTTACCGTAAACCTTTTGTGTTTTTGTCTTTTTATAAGGTTTTTTTTTTATATTAAAAGAAACCGTTCTGAAATGTAGAAATATGATTCTTTTGGGGTAGATTGGTAATTTGGCAAAATTAATTCATGTGTTAGATTTAATATGAAAAAAAAGAATATATATATATATATATATATATATATACATATGTATATTTATCTATATACATATACATATATATACATATATATATATATATATATACATATGTATATGTATATTTATCTATATACATATACATATATATATATATATATATATATATATATATATATATATATGTATATATATAATATATATATATACATATATATGTATATATATATATACATGTATATATATACATATATACATAATATATATATACATATATATGTATATATTTACATATATATATTTACATACATATATGTATTTTCATATGTATATATATATATATATATATATATATATTTATATATATATATATATATATATATATGTATATATATACATACATATATATATATATATATATATATATATATATACATATATATATATATATATATATATATATATATATATATGTATATATATATATATATATATATATATATATATATATATATATATATAAATATATATATATATATATATATATATATATATATATATATATACATATATATCTATATATATATATATATATATATATGTATATATGTATATACATATGTATATATATAGATATATATATATATATATATATATATATATATATATATATATACATATATATATATATATGTATGTATATATGTATATACATATATGAACTATGTATGTATATACATATATATATATATATATATATATATATATATGTATATATATATTATGTATATATATATATATATACATATATATATATATATATATATATATATATATATATATTATGTATATATGTATATATATAAAAATATGTATATATATATATATATATATTATGTATATATGTATATATATATATATACTATGTATATATATTTATATATATATATATATATATATATATATATACATATATATCTATATATACATAATGTATATATATATATATATATATATGTATATATATTATGTATATATATATATATATATATATATATATATATATATATATATGTATATATATATATATATATATACATATATATATATATATATATATATATATATATATATATATATATATATGTATATGTATATATAATTTAGTTTGTTTGACTATACTTTTTCAAAAACATATAGCAGAACAAAAGGCAAATATAAAATATTTGTTATAAACTCTGACACTACATCATACTTTCTTATGCATACATATCTAAAACACACACACACACACACACATATCACTTGTATGTAAACAAAATCTTGGTCAGATTCTTTTCACCACACGGCAAAAGAAACATTTACTTGATTTTTGTGTAGTTGAATTTTGTGTAGTTACATAGTATTTTTTTTGTGTAAAATTTTATTAATTCTTAGTTTTTTGTTTTGATTTACTGTTAAGTTGCACTAAACATTTGTAGTCAAAGTGAAAGCTAATCGTTTTTTGTCTAATTTTTTGTATTCTCCTCACCATAAAAACAAATTCAAATAACCTGAACAAAAAACAAACAAAAATTATAAAAAAAATCAATACACACTTAATAAAAAAACTTTAATAACTTTATTAAAATCGTACCATGGATCCCATGGTTACCAACATCAATAAACAACACGAACTTCCACTACCACTTCTCCTTCACTTCCTAATGTTTTTAAACACTTAAAATAAAAACTAAAAATTTTAACAACCAAAGAATTTGCTGGGAAATGCTATCGAACGAAAGCCTAAAATCGAAAATGTCAACTTGGCTGGAGGAAAACTTATAAGAGAAGCAAAGGTAAATGTTTATAAATGTAAAATTATATTCTTTATTTTCTATACTATTTATCTCCGGACTTTCGAAAAGCACATTGTTAGTCCTGCCGGTTTTTTTACAAAAAATTTGAGTATTTTGGGTAAGAACGTTTACACTTTTGTACCGTAAAGGGTATATTTAATGCTTTTTAGTTGTTTACCAACAAACAAAAACATTATTCTTACATAAAATTTGTAAACCTTAACAAATAACTGGTCTTTGGTGGAGTAAAAATTGATTTGTTAATGAAAATTATTAATTGAACTAAAAAGTTAAGATAAAAAGCAGTAAATATAAATGGAAATTGTCTTATCCCAACATTATTCCCAAACAATAAAATAAAATATATGATTTCAATTTACTTATATGCAATTAATGATTATAATAAAATAACTATAACTAAACTAACAAAACATTAATTTAACCTAACACTTAACCAATAAACAAAACTAACGCCAACCAAACGCGAAGATTTATGACGGTAAATGTCTGCGCTTTGTCGACTGGCTGCTGGAGGTGCGTCCATCATTCGCCCCACCACGGCGAGATCTGCGTCCGGCAGAAAGTGATCCCGGTGCAACGCAATATTACAGCCAACGTTTGGACTTATTAAATACGAAATATGACCGACTCTTGGAGCAATTATCGCAACGACTTAAAACTGCCATTGAAGTGAATGGCAATGATGGTTTGGTAAGTCAATAATTGTTTAATCAACATTTTATATGAAATGAAAACTTTTAACTGAAACTTTAAATGTATCTAAATTATTTTTGTGCATCAAACAAGCCAAAAAAAACGTGTCCACTAAATACTAATGAAAAACCTTTTAATTCAAACAAATGTTTATTGAGTTGAAAATTTTCCAAAAAAAATATTTGATTCCATGACACTGTCAATTAGTTATGCATGAAACTTTTTTACTTAATAAACACGTATCTGATTCAGAATATGTATTTCTCATTAGTATTTAGTGGATACGCTTTTTTGGGCAAATATTTGACAAGTGCGAACGTGCCTTAAATTAAAATCAATATAAGAACAAATCAAGGCGGTAAGGCTATTGCCTGATCAGTGATATTATTATTTTAATGACCTAAAAATTTCGAAATTGGGTGCTGTTGGCTGAAGTAGTAGAACACGAGACTATGAAGCGGAGGGTCGTGAGTTCGAGCCCGCGCTGAGTCATGAAATATTGTGTTGAATTCTTCTGAACAGCATTAGTGCGTGATTGTGTTAGTTGTTGCCAGCCTGTTTCAATGATGAAGGCATAGTCACTGATCACTGAACATAATTGGCAGCGACTGACACTATCATGTACTAAAAGCAGAGTAAGAACACCCACCTTCGTCGGCCCTGTAGCAAAAATTAGCCGGCGAAGTAAAAGGTTGAAATAGCTACAAAAAAACTGTCTATCTTCTCATCTTTCCTAATCTGTCCCCTCAATATTATCCCCTCGTTTTCAGTTCCGTCGCAATGCATTGCATATGTGGGGGTCATCCCCTGAGTGCTGGTCCTAGATAAAAAAATAAAGAATTTACAAAATGCCACTGAAAATAGACGAAAGGCTGTACATAAAATTTGCTTCTATCAATCCAGTTCATGTCAATTAACTTATACTAGCATCGCGTGTTGGCCAAAATTGGTTCACTATACATTTACAGATCCTCGCAAAATAAATATTTATATGTAATTATATACATACAGATGTACATACTTGCATACGACACTTTCTTAAGTTGTGGATTTTGACATACTTCTTTTATTCGTTGTGCAACATCGTTTAAAAGCACTTCACTCACTTTCCTTTGTTTTGTTTTTAGTTTTATTTCTGCAAAAACACAAAGCAAGTTCATATTTATTTTAGTTTTCATTTGCATCTAATAAGGGATGTGTGAGAGCTGTGTTTTGTTTAATAACTTTAAAGTCATATTACTTCCTAAGCACAAAATCGATCTGAATAAAAAGAAGATTGTGCGCATCAGTGGCGAAAATCTCTTAAAACCATATACATATATAAGGCGTTACGAAAAATGTGTTTGCCTATTAAAAAAGTAGATTATTAAATGACTAATTTCTATTTATTCTAGACCTTTCAATATTATATGAGTAATAATGCTTAATACTGCGTTCATATATACGTTTTTGGTGTTCATACATACTCAATATTGCTACGACAATTAGCATATGGCAACTGAAAAAAAAACGGAAAAAAAATTATTTCAATATTCATGACTCAGCGCGGGGATGAACTCAGGACCCTCCGCTTCATTGTTTCGAGTTCTACTACTTCAACCAACAGCATTAGTCGAATTTCATCAAAGTGTATTCAATAAGTACTTCCGTTGTAAAAGCTTTCACATTTGTAAAAGCTTTTCACTGAACACAATTCTGACAGTGTTGCATTAAAAATTTTAATCATTAAAACAATTATCTCTTAATTGCCAATAAGTTAATTGTAATTTTTATATTATAATTTGAATACTGCTTTATATGTGAACACCATATTAAGCTTGAAGTCATTTTATTAGGAATGTACGCGTGAGTAAAACTAGCTCCAATTTTTTTCCACGCACGGCAAGGTTTAGAAAGCTCATGATCACAATGCATTATTTTTAGTCACGTACTATAACGCACGATGGTAAAAGTTTTGCGAAATCGCGCACTCTCACAGTAAAAATGTTCTCGTGTGTGAATACCTATTAAAAGTATACATATCTCTACATCACATAGGTATGTATATATGCGTGTACATATGTATGTATTAAAAATTCAAAAGAAGAAAATAATTATCTTCTGTTACTTATCTTGAGTGCGTGAATATTATACGTATTAAAAATCACGCACGATTCATGCGTGACACTAATAAATCACGACATTTGCACATTTCTACTTTTTATATAAAACATTTTAAAATATTTATATATTTTCAATATTTCGTTACTCCTTCAATATTTTATTTAAAAATTTAAAGAAATCATGCAGAAAGACATTTACATTTCTGAGTGTAGAGGTGCGTAACTTCATTTATTTTATTCTTCGTAAAGTTTCGCAAGGCATGTGTGGCATCACAAATATTTATTTTTCAAGACAAATTCTCTTATTTCTTACGTCTTGTTCCAAATGTAAGAAATAACGTCGAAAGAAATGTTGTTAAATTCGTCTTTACAAAGCGCCGTAATATATTTTGTTTTTTATTCACTTTATATATTTTTATACCCTCCAAAAAAAGAATTTGGAGGGTATATTTATTCACTTTGTCATTCCGTTTGTAACGCATCGAAATATCCATCTCAGACCCCAGTATATATATTCTTGATCACTGATGAAATCTAAGACGATCTGAGCATGTCCGTCCCTCCGTCCGTCTGTGGAAGTCACGATTCAGTCCAAACGAAAAGAGCTAGACTCTTGAAATTTGGTATAAATATATTTTGAAGCTTAGAGCAGATTAAGTTCGGAGATGGGTTAAATCGGGCAAGAGGGAAAAAAGTTCCCCTAAGAAGAACTAAACCAACCCAGAAAAAACAACATAGTTTTTAAAGTTTTTTGGTTATTTTGTTAAGCAAATGATATATTTTTATGTCAAAGAAAGTCCAACGCGTTAAACTTGGAGCCATAAAAAAAACAATAATTTTTTGACCCGCCCCCTTTAGTGGGCGTTATTATATGCAAAAATAGTGTAAAAATTTATCAAATCGTTTTACTTAAGCCTACACTCCTTAAAAATAGAATTTTTAAGCTTTAATGATGAAGCTGAGACGAAACCTGGTACTACTCTGCCCTATCCCCTCCTCCTCCTTCACCCCCTAAATGACCCTAACAAAAAAAAATTAATTTTGTATACAATTATCCCAAGCATTTGTTTTTAGAGTTTTATGACTTCCGATTTCTGCCCTAGCTCCTCCCCCTTCACCCCCTAAACGACCCAACCAAAAAAAAATAAAAAAATTTTAAATATGTATACAATTATCCCAAGCAGTTATTTTTAGAGTTTTATGACTGCCTGTTTCTGAAAAAATTAACAATTTACATAAGAAAGTTCGACTAATAAAAATTCATACATAATTTTATGATGGCCTGTTTCTGCCCTATCCCCTCCTCCCCCTTTGCCCCGTAAAAAAAAATTAAAAATTTTATTGTATATATAATTATCCCAAGCATTTATTTTTAGAGTTTTATGACAAATTTGAAATGAGTCCCCCACAGATCTTGCCAGAGCGTCCCCGCCAAAATAAAGTTTTAATACCCTCAAAAGAGAATTGGACCCCATAAAGTATATGTATATATTCTTGATCAGTCATGAAGTCTAAGACGGTCTAGACGGTCGTCTGTGGAAAACATGATATTGTCTATTTTTGAACCCCGTCCCCTTTAGTGGGCGTTGACGTACGATATTATATAAAGGAACTCTGTCCCACCAAGTTAAACATTTTAAATTCACTTACTAAATATTTGGATATTTGGATATATGTATAAGATTCGACCCGGTCGACTATAACGTTTTTACTTGTTTACTTTAAAGTCGTTTTTAATTAAATTTTATTGGTCTTCTCTTTTAGAAGAAATTTCAACTATATCTGATAGCTTGTGTCCAACATAATTGCTCAGCATTGTCTCTGAACATTTATTTCCAAACATGTCAGCAACAGATGCATTAAAACATTTATTCGACACAAATTTTGTAACTATTTGAAATAATAAAAAAATTTATGTATTTTTCAAGGCGCATTCTGTTGCGGCTGCCTATTGTTGCCTTGCTTGTGAATCAAATCTCTTTAACAGCGTAATACTTTTTCGTGCCATAGTTTTAGACTTGGGTCGAGCTCTTTCATTAGCTCGCTTTTGACAAGAACCTGTGATTTACATTCGTTTGATAATAGGTTATTGTCCAAAACAATCGACCCAAGTTCAGTACGGGATTTTGTCATTCGAGTGACCAATCAAAATCTGTTGGATTTAGTTCCAAATCACTTATGCACTAGCCTTTGCGCTGCTGCAAACACACACTTCTCTCAGCTGTAAACAACCTAGGAGGTCTTGAGAATTTTTGAAATATATGTATATAGGTGATGATATATTAAATTAATCATATTTTGATCGTAACATTTTTCCAAGGTATATAATCCCACTTGCTTTTATTAAATTTTAATAAGGATTTTTGAAGTTTATTTTTCTACATCATATTGAATATGACGTTGCCACATTATAAAAAATAATTTTCTTTATTTGGAAATTTTTAAATAAAATCTGTAATACATTAAATTATATTATACCATGGTATTTAACTATTATTTTATCCCCTCTCTTTTCACATATTTCAGTTTACTCATTTTCAATTTAAACATACTGAACGTACAACATAGATAGAATCTCCCGCTCAAAATCTCATTGTGAATCGTTTTTGAATATTGACAGAGAGAAAAATTTCATTTTGAGGTTTTGAACATAAATATTTTGCAATATTTTGTTAAAATAATTTAATAAAAGCTATATAAAATGTAAAGAATATAGAAAACAACGAAAAATCCCAGTTTCTATGCATTTCCACAAGAAATAAAAAGTCATTGTGTTGCTTTGCATTGAACTAAAAACATTGAAACCATTACAGTGATCAATGTGACAATTTAACAAAAAATATGTTTATTCAAGATTTACAAGATTTTTATAATAAATTAATTGGCAAACGGATTTTAATTATTATTAATTATGAGATCGATGCAATTAAAAATTTTAACAACTCAAATCAAAAGAAAAAAAAAGGGTAACTTAAAATAATATGGTAACTTAATTTTTATGGGAATGTCAGAATCTTTAAAATTGTCAGAAAATTATTTTAAATTTAATAGCTCACAGTGGAAGTACCCTGTTTTATTATACCATGCATTTTTCCTATCGCATTTTTGGACATATACTGTTTTTGCTTATGTCCACAGACGCATTAGTTTGTTTGTTTTAGATATGAGTATATTGTTTTTATCTTGAAAGCAAGTTGTTCACAACGTATTTAAAAAAATTAATGAAAAAATCAATTATTTATAATGAAACCATAGTTGATCTAAAAATATCAAATAAAGTCATTGTATAAAAATATACAGTGAAGTGACATAATGTACTCGTACACATGGATTTATAGTCGATGTCCCAATTTGTTTAAAGCAACCTATTGTTTAAAGCACAATAATAGAAAACATTTTGAAATTAATTTTCTACAACAGGGGTCCCCTAATGTATATATTATTATTTTTATACCCTCTAAACGTTTTCATTCCGTGTGTAATGCAGAGAAATATTCCTCTAAGACCCCATAAAATATATATGTATATTCTTGATTAGTGATGAAATCTGAGACGATCCAGCCTCATCCGTCTGTCCTTCTGTGCAAATCACGATACAGTTCAAACGAAAAGAGCCAAACCCTTGAAATTTGGATAGATAAATTTGAAGGATAGTACAAAACAAGTTCGTAAATGGGTGAAAAAATTTCCTCTAAAAAGAACAAAACCAACCTCTGAGAAACAACATAATTTTTAATTTTTTTTTTGTCAAAGGAGCTCCAAAGCGTTGAACTTCAGTGGAAGCAAAAATATTGTAAATATTTAATAAATTGTATTACTTGAGCTTACATTCCTTAAAAATTAAATTTTTAAGCTTTTTTCTTCCCTGCCCCATTAACACCATAAACAAAATTTTTCTGCACTTAAATACTCCAAAAATTTACCTTTTAAGTAAATACGAATATATAAAAATTGTCCAATATTCGCTATTCGAACGCGAACATGCGCACATCACTATACTAAATTATTGAAATCAAAACATGATGAAATTTCCAAAATGACAAAGAACTGGCATTGCGACAAATAATTCTTGCATTCGCAATTGTGATTATTAATTGAACTAACGTGTTTCAACTGATTTAAAAATTTCAGCTTGAATTTCGGTTTAAAATTAATTTTTTTTTAAGGTTTGCTAAACAAATATTTGTTATTATACGAATATGATATTTTTTTTTTTTTGCTTATTCTGTGCGTGATGTCAGCATTCAAATGGTCGTTATAATATTGTGTCATTACTCTTTGTACAATATTCACACGATTTCATTCAAATATTGAAATTGAAAATTTTTAAATAAAAAATTAAATATTTTAGTGTTTTGACTGTATCAGGTTATTGTTATTGTATTTCAAGGTTAATTGTATTATTTTCATCTCACACATAACGCGCACAGTACTTGTATTAAGTGCATACATAAAGGGTGTTTTTTATAGAGCGATACAACTTTGGTTGGCTTCACTGCTTTATTTGACCACCCATTTAACAGCTAATAGTTACTTTTTGTTTAGTTTGCTTTGAAATTTCATTATGGATCGACTTACACCAGAGCAACGCGTGCAAATTGTTGAAATTTTTAATCAAAATAATTGTTTTATTCGTCTAACTCATCGTGCACTTCTTCCATTTTATGGCGTACACAATCGTCCTTCAGAGCGGCACGACTAATTTGAAGAACAATAGATCGCTTTCGGACCACATTTACTGTTACTGTGATAATGTGGACTGGGGAAGCTCTTGCCGCTGTAGAGGAAAGCATTGAAGATGATCCTAATCCATCAATTCGTCGCCGTTCCCGGCAACTGGGAGGTTGTGTCCTTCCACTTTATGGAAGATTTTTTCAGTTGTTGCATATTGGTGTTCCAGACTGCGCCTTCTACGTGACAGCCATGGCGACCACATGGCAGAAATTATATTTAAACAATAATGTCATAAAATTTTCTATCCAATAAAGACCGTTTCATTAAAATATCAAAAATATATTACTAAGTTTTATTATGATTCAAACTTGTATCAATCTATAGAAAACACCCGATTCTATAATGTCTTTGGAAATGCTAAAAATTCAATGTGAACTAAAAATTTTTAAACAAAATATTATAACAAGCAGAGTTTCTGATTTTTAGGACTTTATTTTGCAAAACGCAATGCTTTTGCTTCAACAAATTTTATATCTCGTAAGATTTCTTTTTGAAATTTTTTCACACAAAATTCTTCAAAATCCTACATAACGAATGTTGAAATTTTTTAAAATTTATACTGAACGTTAAACGATGGAGGGTTTCTGAAACTCCAGATATAATTGTGATGTAATACAGACCACTGTCTAATGTTCTTGCACCCGATTAAAAAAGTAGCCATGTGACGTCATTCTGCACTAACAACCTATGTTCGCGGTCTTATGGAATGTTTTGTCCTACATTGAAATAAAACTGCCTTTTTGTCTTTTAGAAACAGAAAGGAGCAAATGTAAGTTAATACAAAACGGGATTTAAGAAAAATGGGCGCAAAAGGTGGCAAAATTGAAACACGTCACGCTTCATAGATAAGAATTTATTTGTAATTTTGCTTAAGTTTTAATTTAAAAGAAATATGTAGATTCATATAAATATAAAACGTAACAGAGATCTGCTATGTAATAAATTTTCGCTTTATGTTTTATACGTTATAACGGCCTTTGGCTGTTGCAAAAACAAAAAAAAATTAAAAAAACAGTGATGAGGATTGGGCAAACCCGAAGAAATTTCGATCGCTTCTTGATTGGTACTCATTATTTAATTTGTATGTGTATGTACATACGTATCTCCGTTAACAAAGTAAATGTGAAAATAAACAAGTAAAAACGTTATATTCGACCGGGTCGAATCTTAAATACCATCCAAATATTTAGTAAGCAAATTTAAAATGTTTACCTGTATTTTGGCGGGGTCGCTCTGGCAAGGGCTGTGGGGGAGACATTTCACCTTTGTCATAAAATTCTTAAAATAAAATGCTTGGGATAATTGTATACAAAATTAACAAAAAAAAAATTTTATAGGGTCATTTGGGGGGGATAGGGCAGAGTAGTACCAGATTACGTGTCAGCTTCGTCATTAAAGCTTAAAAATGTTATTTTTAAGGGATGTAGGTTTAAATAATACAGTTTTTTACTTTTTTGATTTTATGGCTCCAAGTTTAACCCGTTGGACCTGCTTTCACATAAAACTATGTCATTTGCTTAACAAAATTACAAAAAAACTTGAAAAATTATGTTGTTTTTTAGAGGTTGGTTTAGTTCTTCTTAAGGCAACTTTTTTCCCTGTTGCCCGATTTAGCCCATATCCGAATTTAACCTGTGCTATCTTTCAAGATATATTTATACCAAATTTCAAGAGTCTGGCTCTTTCCATTTGGACTGAATCGTGATTTCGACAGATGGACGGACATGCTCAGATCGTCTTAGATTTCATCACTGATCAAGAATATACATATATACTCTATAGGGTCTCAGATGGATATTTCGCTGCGTTACAAACGGAATGACAAAGTGAATATACCTGTGAAGACAAAAAATTAGGGGCAGGGGGTAAATGGTTCCTCATCAGGGTAAAAAACAGGGGAATAGGTAGTAAATAGCAATTGTTATAAAAGTATTTCCCACTGCCCTAACTAGCCGCAGAGTGCCCCTAGAGGAATCACATGTATGACCGACCACCAATATTTTTACTTCGCCAACATTATTTCAGAACATATCTAGCTTCCATCTCTGTGGCCCTCACACAACATTTTTAAATATTTTATTTATGTATTTTTTTTTTTGTATATAGTCCGCTTTTGTACTATTGTAGCTGTTGCGTTCTATAAATTAAAGTAATTTGCATAAAAATAGCCTCTGGGAGCAATAAGCTCTTCAGAAACTATTTTTCAAAGTATACTTAACCTCGATACTCCATCATTAAGGTGGAACAAAAACATTTTTTAATTATTTGATTGCTGACCCTTCGACCTTTTACATTTTAAATTATCTGTTTTTTATATCAAGCTTTATATTTATATTATTATCTGATATTTCGATATTTATTTATAATTTCAAATTTGTTTTATAAGAATGTGGTCTAAAGCTTGATAAAAACCAAATAATTAAACAATTTTAATACTAAAAAAATAAGTTTTTATAAAAGTAAAGTGAAATTGATGGATTAATTAATTTCATTATTCATCGTCATTCATATTACGGCAATAGGATATGATAGCACACCGTTTGAATACCACATTTGGGGCAATTAAATTAATTTATTTTTGTTACGAGAAGGACATTTATTCCTGTTTTCAGCAACAACCTGAAGCAAAAATATTTATTCTTCCTCGTGACAGCATAATACGTTGTGATACTCTTCTTGAGCTTAACGCCTCCATCGGCAGCATCATACTCGACATGTAATTTACGCAATATTCGTATAGCTTGCTGATTTCTGGGTGCGTAGCAATGAAATATAATGACAATCCAAAGCGCACAAAAAATTTGACTGTTTCAGTTGTTCCGAATTCTTTTAAAGCGTTATTTATCAGTCTCTGATTTGTTTGCCTTAGCATGGAACATTTCTAACAAATATTGCAAGAAAAATAGTTTCGCCACTGAAATACCAAAGATGTCCAGAGAATCTCTTCCACAATCTTTGAGACACAACCTCATCAATTAAAGCATAATCAGCAATCGCTCATTATTTAGAGCTTTGATTGCACTTATGCTGCTAAACCAAGCTTCCACGTAAAGTGATACTTAGTAAGTATGTACTTATATATACATACTCGTATGTATTAGTCAAGTACACTTTGAGAGTGTTTTAGACTTGAAATAACGCAGTTGCTCAAATAACTGTCTATTTCTAAACAATCAAATAATGAAAAATGGTTTCTTCTTTCTTTTTCATGACATCGTTACGGTAAAACGGCTAAAGCTACTTAAATATCATGGCCTACAGAATGAGTCCACGCGAATCTTAATATGTCGAAAACATTTAGTTGGATTTCATCATTATGTATTTTCGTTTTAATTTTTTAATAACTTGTTTATTATCAAAATACTTTGAAAGAATTCTAATTATTTATAGTTTTAACCACAATAAATAGCCAAACAAAAATAAATTACTGCTTCGTACTTATATGAACACACGTATACGAGTAGTAAAACAAATTCAAAAATTCAGCTTTTAAAGTTTCAAAGCACGAAGAAAATTTTAACTGCTTCAGTGCCACTGGTCATTAATTCCCTTCATTTTTAGCAATTACCCAATTGACAATCGAATTATCTTCAGCATTGCTTAACAATCTTGTTTTAAATATTAATTAATTACACCATCACTAACGCAGTGATTAGTAGTGTATTCCTCACTAATTAATATAAAATTTTCAAAAAAATAAAGAACTAGTAACTTCTTTACCTCATACTGAAAAATGTCCAGTTTTCACCAGATCTCGACGTTTTAAGTTCCTTGGAACCTTTCCTGACTATTCCTGAAAGAGTGTCACAATTTCTGTATGTATGTGTTTGAACGGCTGAACTGAATCGAACCAAACTAGTCGAAGGTTTCTTTCAAACTCTGATTTCCTGTGAATTGGAACCAATTCCGGGTAGTAGATTTTGGGTAATGTCAAAAACACTAAGATTTTTTTTAATAACTTTTAAACAGCTCTATCGATCGAGTCCACAAACTAATTAGCTTTTGACATTAAAAAACCCTACAATCGCAATCACTGTTCGAACAGATGTTTGACGAAATCTAAAATGTATTAGTTTTGTGAACTGCGACCGCACAATTTTCAAAATTTTTATAATCGGTTTAATAATTTCAATGCGTTATTGAAACGGAATGAGTGGTGGCAAGTGTTAAAACAGCAAGCTTTGAAAATGAAACCACTTAAGTGGTTTATATGCATTTAATTTCAACTCATGTTAGTTAACGGTAGGGGTCTATCGGATATATGAAAAGTATCCCATTCTTATAGTTTTACTCTAACCTAAAGTGAGCGATATGCTAAAGTAACTTCATAATACATAATAATACAGTTTTTATATGTCCGATAAAATCCTATCGGTAGTGTTAGAAGTTGTACGAGTAATAATGGCCTTAAGCCGACGATATGTATGCTGCTAACCATGGTGAATTAAATATAAGTTGGCTGTACTACGGCAACAAATGCAACATTACAACAACCAAAGGAATAGTTACTTGAGTAGTCATGGTCCACGTCAATAATTATAGCAACAAAACACATGCACAATTACTAAAGTATGTACAAGCACTACGAGGACTTCCCATCGTGAAAAAGAAAGCTCTAGAGGAATCCATACTCATCTTTTTTACACACGTTGTCATTGCGAAGAAAGGTTTTCATTCCCCCTTCATTCTCATGGATCTTAGAAAGCTTTCCAGAGAATAGTTGTTACAAGGCCATAGAATAATGGCCATGTTAATAGGCCTTCAAATCAATGCCTTTTAATAATAACCGGATAATATTCCCTGCTAATGTGCCAGCTGTTTGTGCAAGTATGCATAATAATAATAATAATAATAATAATAATAATAAAAAAATTAGTCTTTTTTTAACCAAATTTAAAAAAATCGAAAACATTTATTTAAAAAATAACTGCAAAAATTAATATATGAGTAAAAATTTTTTTTGTCTTAAAAAGTTTACGTACATACGTATGTATATTCAAGCAGAGAAGCTTTTATAAATATTTTATTTACATATGTCTAATCGTTTTTACGCATTTTATTTACATTTCTCTAATCGTTTGGAGTCCTTTTATGTTCAACAAATTCCTTTCCTTTAGCAAAGTAAAATAATATATGTTACTTCTTCTGTCTCCCGTTCTAACAGAAGGGAGATGGAATTTATTCAGAATCTTTTACATGAGGCCTTCTTTAGTATTTACATAAGAACGACAATTGAACCAAAATATGTATAACCAGTCCTTTAATAGGGACTGTAGTAAGTAGGTTTTCTGAATTTTCCCATTCGATTTTTATACATAAAAATTTAACTTCAATGTAGAACTGTCATCTGGCGTAGCGCTATATATATTTCACGATGCTTGTAATAGCAACAAATTTTTTAA
Source organism: Linnaemya tessellans (assembly GCA_951800035.1). Lineage (NCBI taxonomy): Eukaryota > Metazoa > Arthropoda > Insecta > Diptera > Tachinidae > Linnaemya > Linnaemya tessellans. Next base: position 35,446,876 of record OX637534.1, read on the forward strand.
CGGTATTAAAAATTTGATAATTTACAAGAACAAGTGAAAAATTAATTTTTTTAATTGACACCAGCACAATTTTTCAAGAACTCACGCAAACTAGCGTACGCACATATGTATGTATTTACAGCACGTTTGGAAACCGAAACGAATAACGGTATCGGTATTGATACCGGTATAACTATTTTTTAAACTCGGTATCTGTATTTTTTTATTTCGTTATCGGTAATACCGGTACATACCGTTACCGAGCATCAACTGCCGATACACCGATATTACTGTGAAGTTCATCAATTCAGACAGTATACATTGCCAAAAAAACCTATTAAGTATTCCAAAAAGGGTGATTTATAAATAAAAAAGTCGTTAGTAAACATCAATGTATAATTCCTTGTATATATTATTGCACATAAACTTGTGCTTGTGTATATGTACGAGTATGTATGTTTATATATAATATATAATTTATTATTTAGTTAAATTAAAAAAATTAAAGACACTGAACTTTATACTTTCAATTCATATTAATAAAGTATGTATAGTCTTTGGATAATAAAATCAGCACTGTAATTTCAAAGTTAATTGAAATTTATTTCTCACATTTTTACGTTCTTTTTTTTAAATCGGTATGCCGGTATATACACAAACGGTATTGTTGACACCGGTATTTTCTAACCGAAACGGCATTCGGTATCGGTAATGTTAACGGTATTTGAGTGGGTGACTTTATTTTTCCGATACCGTTTGCCAACCTTGATTTTCACACTTAGTTAGAAATGTATAAGATTACACACATACATACATACTTCCATACCAATAAAGCGATAGAAATTTCGAACTGTAAGCTGATAAAAATTAGTTAAATTACAACATAAACATTCAGTCAATAGTAATATCGGAACCATCAATAGCGAAGTATGAACTGTCAGTAGTATCACAGCACTAATTCGGAAGTCTAAATTACCTTACAACACGCTAATTACCGTTATGATAACAGCACAGATTGCTATATCTCTTGCAAGAAAACATAATCTCACTATTTGTAATTATATATGTAAGTATATGTGTAAATAAATTATTTCTGTTAAATTGTATCTACAAATAAATAAAGCATATGCAAAAAGCCTTAAAATTAACAAAAGCTCTGTTATGCGGGTTGTTAACTTAATATATACAAAGTTGCCATATAAAATTTTGTAAAATCGTCAATTTATGAATTTCTCTGTATACATTACAATACGCATACATATAAGAAAGTCTAAAAATGCACCGATTTTCTTTCTTATATGCGAGATTTCTTATAAAGAAAACACGCATATAAGAAAAATACTTTCTTATATCTATGAAACGCATATAAGAAAGATATTTTCTTATACTCGTATACATTAGAAACAGAATTTAAAAAATTACCTATAGAAATATATAATTGAAATATGAATTGTTTAATAATACTACATACTACACATCATTTTGTAGTAAATTCCGTTTATTTGTCGTACAAATATAAATATGTAAGTACACAACTAAAGATAGAAACATAACAAAAACAAAACTGGTGATTGCACTTCACTTAAAATCACATTTGATAAATGTAAATTATACACAAAAAAAATATATTTTAACCGAGGTTAAGAAAAATTCAATTGTGAGAATATATACTACTTTCTTATACACGTATCATTTTCTATGGACTGAGTATAATATTTCTTCAGAATTTGTTTCTTATAGAAGAGTTTTTCTTATAAGCGAGTTTCTTATATGAGGATTATTTAGCACGCAGATATATACAAATGTGCATGGTGTCTGATGATGTCTTTCTTATAAGCGAGGTTTTCTTATAAGCGAAAAAAGTTATTTTGTAAAAAATTCGAAAAAAGTTGTTTTGTAAAAAATACCCCCCAAATTATATATCTGATCTAGTGATCTCGACTTTTTTATAGGACTCGAGAAACTGCATCAATCACCGCTAATCACGTGCTAATTGGTTGGTAAATTTAAGCTATAGCAGTTTAAAAAATAAAATAACAGTTGTTTTTTTTTTTATTTATATATAAACAATCTGTTAGAAACAGATGTACTATTCAGCCATGCACTATTCATGACTGAGTGCGGTATTGTATCCGGCTTCATAGTCTACGCCAGTGATGCATTCTGAGTTTTGTTTTAGGGTAAATTGACGATTTCAAAGGAAGAATGATACGTTTGATATGTCTAAAGTAACGGTTACAATTTTTATTTTAATCCTTATTTCCTTATTTGAGTTTTATTTTTTGCTTTGAAAATAAAATTTATTTTGTGATTTTTATTTATTCCTCAGAAAATAAACGTTACTTGTTGATTGATTGATTGATTGATCTTATGGATGTAATAGCGTGCACTTGTACGTCTCTTAACAACTGTTCTTCGTCAAATCGTTCATCATTAAGTTCTTCATTTTCAGAAATAAGTAAAAATCAAGATAAACTTTTTCTCTCTGAGAAATAAATAAAAATCATTAAATAACGTTTGTCGTTACAATTACTATTAATAGCATCACCGATTCTTTATATTGGGTGTATAAATTTGAATTTATATAAAAAATCATCTTAACAATATTTACTTATAAAAATAGTTTTCCAAAATTTACTTATTTATACTCAAATCTAAACTTTTTAAATCATGGACTTTCGATAGTGGTTCATACTTAAATTTTAAAAGTTTAATAAGAGGTGGGCTATGTCACTTGAATATTATGTGCGCCGAATTTGTAATATCTACTACATATATTGTTTCAGAAGTACCACAGGACCATCAAACATTCAAAAACGCCACAAATGTATCACTTTAGCACAATATAAAAAATAACACGTCACAAATTAAATATGAAAACAATTGGCGACTTCTTGTTTAAAAAACCGTCGAAATAACAATAAATCATTAAATCTGGCAGCCGTTAATAGAGCGCATACATGTGGTGCTCGACTGTTGAGTACAACGAATATATTAAATCAGTCAAAATAACGAAGCGGTTGTGTAAAGACGTTTGTTTCACCGGTTTATTGCTTCTAATGCGTGTCAATTTCCTTCTCCCTCAAAAGAGAGAAAAGAAAAAATATACATATGTATTAAAAATACAAGTATATTTAATGTTGTTTAATAAATAAGAAAATATATTTAATAAATTAATATTTTTTGTTGGCAGACGGAAGCCAAAGAAAAAAGATGAAACATGTAAAAATCAGCTCTAAATGGCTGCATAAGTCATTGAGTCAAGTATTAATGATTTAAAAATACAAATCAAAATAAAGTGAGACTAAACGGTGTTCTAAAGTAATAAAAATTATAATTTCTTAATTAATATAAAAGGCATGGTTAAATCATTAATAAACAAATAGAATTACCAAAAATAAAGCATACGATACGTTGTCCGCCAACAATTAAACCATCATTATATGATGTCATTTGTAAAACCTGTCTTAATATAAAATGTTTATATGTATAAATATTTTTAAATAAATTTCGCTTGAGTTATTGTTCGCTTTGCTATTGTAAATATTCCGCAATAAATTTTTATTTATTCTCTACATTTAAGGTCAGCAAAACCTTTTTAAGAATAAGAATTCAAAATTAAAAAAGTTGCGGTTTCTCAGCAGTGAAAGTGCAAATTTTTGTTTTATAATTTTATTTTATTTTGGTTTCGTTTTATTTGAACAAATGCGGCCGATAATACTCGTATAATGAAATATTTATAATAGTGTGAGATATTGAAATTTTGTACGCATTGGTTTTCCAAGTGTATTATATGTATGTATATGCGTGCATGTATGTACGAGTATATCTACTTGTGTACAACTTTTATAGTATGGCATTGGAAATGTGTTAATTTTTATTTTAAGTAAAGAACTTGCAATATACCTACTACCTACAATTGTATTTTGAAATTTAGACTGCGAAATACTTTTGGCCTATGCTTTGTAGTTTTTATTTTGTTATAATGAACAGAGAATGAATATTTCTCTTTTGCAGCATTTACATTCTCTTTTGTAAGACTTGCAGTTGCAATTGAAAGGGAAACCAATAATATCGGATATTTTCTAATAGATGAAAGATGGTAAACTGAAATAAAATAAAGAAATGTATAAATACTATAAGGGTTAACTTTATAGCCAGCAAAGCCCAAATGTCTTCTGGATTATCTCCGTAGATAAACAATTTGAAACATCCTCAGGAAAGAATCTAATGGCGTTAGATCCTTGAAATTAATAAATCATAAAATGTTTTGCCTTTCACTAAATTAAACCACATCTCTGCAGCATCAATGCATATGTACATAAATTATTAGTCATGCCCTTACCATACTGATTTTCAAACATTTTCTCTGGATTTAATGAATTTTTTTACAATATGTGTTAGGCGTCACTCCATATGTGGCGTTTTTGCTTATTGGCTTATATTTTTAGTCAAAATTATGGCTGAACTGCAAAATTTATATACAATCGAATCCGCTTTAGCGGAACACGCTTTATTGAAAAAAAATCGGATTACTGAAAGTGATACATATCCCCGCACTGATGTTAAACGCAGGTAGTCTTATTCACTTCGCATTAGCCAAACATCGCTTTACTGAAAATATCGCATTACTGAAAACCAAAAGCAACCTCACAACTACGCTTTGTATGAAACTTACTTCGCTTTTGTGAAAAAATAAACAATGACATCGAATCGATTGCATAAATTATGGCTGAAAAAATTGTGCATGCTTTGTCCGTTAAAAAATTAAATGGCAAAATGTATTTGTCCTCTTCGCTCTTACGTACTTTATTGTATTTTTCTATTATATTGTCAATGCAAGTGGCTAGGCATTTGACGAAAGTATCTAGTGGTTTTCAATCAACTTGATTTTTTCAGGCAAGAAGCATTGTTTTACTAGGTGGCCCAAATATCTCTTTGCGAGAAAATTGCCGAGAAAGGAATATGTTGATACAAGCAGTAAACTTACAGTGCACTCTTGAAAACGTCAACTAATTAAAACCGCGGGTGTTGACGTTTAACAAATTGTTGACGTTTATGAATGTAAAATATATTAATAAAGAACATATAGATAGTGTGCTTTAAAACGTTTTTATTGACTATAAACTAAAACCAAACATAACAAATCCAAAAAAGGAACAAAAAAGGCTTTCAGTCTAACTAAAACTAAAAAATTTCTAATAAATCCAAAATATTTGCCTTTTCTTGTAATTTAAAAACTTTCGGTTGTTTTGAGCACATTTTAGTAATCTGATGCTTAGGAGAACAAAAAAGCAACTGAACATACAAAATGACAATATGTATATAAAGATGCAATTTCTTTTCTACTCTACATACTTATAAGGGGGATCCCAAATTTCTCAACTAATTTCATAAAATAAATGTGTGTGTACACAAATCTGTGTATTTTAACTGTTCAAAATTCAAAATTTTGTTTTATTTAAAGTTGTTCGGTTTGGTTGACGTTTTAGAGTAGACAATGTTAAAAAATAAGGGTTGACGTTTTGGGATGTTGACGTAAACGAGTGTTGACGTTTTCCCCAGTGCACTGTATTTAAAAATAGTTAAAACTGGGAGAAATAAACTATCACCATTAAATTGTAAAATTTCAGCAAACCGTTAAAGAAAAGAACAACAACATTCCAAATACAAGCAAAATCCAAAAATTTTAAAAATGTTTTTCATTTTCGATTCCTTAACTGCCAAAATTTCCTGTGGCTAAAGTAGTTAGCTAACGCGTTGATTATGTAACCCAATGCAGTGGGTTCCACTTGATTCTAAATATGGGATCGATTTTTCTGATATACTGCAGTGCGTATTTGTGTTGATAGCTTTTGAACTTATTTAGGTGAACAGTAATGACAGTGATTAAAACACCATATTATAGCAACTTAACTCGTCAGTATTTTATCAAAGTCGCCGTCGAAGTAAATGGGCCCATATAAAACTTCAGTATGGCTGAGCAATCAAATATTGAAGAAATGGTTTAGTTGGTATGATTTAGCTGTGGCGATGTCAAATGGAGTTTGCTGATATTATGTATGGAAAATACATCTGTCGAGAAAAGTTTTCCAAAAATAAATATCAGAATACCTTACATAAAAAAAAAATTATTTGTTGAAGCACAATTTGTTTTATAGTAAAAACCCATAACAGCACCTTATAATACGAGTAACAAAATCTTGTTTTCTATTTCCAAAATAACGTCAATATTAAATAAGGTTGCTGCAACTCATCCGTTAAACATTTTTAAAGATATATGTAAGCACTGCTTAATATAATTATCAGAATGTCTACCATAAATTCTATCTCTCTTAGGCTCCCCAAATTGTTTTCGCTAGTTTCGGTACCAAGCATTGCTCGTGTACGAGCCATCCCCTGATTGCCAGTCCTAAAAAACTGTATTGGCAATTCAAATATTTTCATAGACAGAGAGGAAGGAAAACCACATGGAAATCCATACCATCCTTTAACTAAAAAATCTCTTGAATAAATTGGCTAAATTCAACTACTAAAAGCACACACACAAGCCAAAAACATTTCATAAAGGGCAATTATTACAACTTCATGACAGCCAAAAGTAGGGTTTTATCGGATGAGTAAAAATTTCTGATTACTACAACGTGGGTTTAACCTAGCGTTCAATTTATTGTTCACTTTATCTTTGAGTGAAATTGTAACATTGGAACTCCTTTTAACCGTCAGACAAAATTCTACTTTTAACTAACATGGTGTTGTAATGATTGCCCTAAATATGATTTCAATGGCTCCACGAATTTTGTTTACGCCTTGCGCATGATTTACCGTTTGATGACGTATTTGTTCCCTCGAAGAGATTGCCAAATGTTTATTATATGCAAAATTAATACTTCCTCATACAAAATTGATATTTTATGCTATATTTGGCAACTCTTCACTTAATTTACTCAGAGAGAATTCCAACAAGCAAATGAAATCGGATTTATGAAAGTGCAAGTTTTGTGTTATATTTTATAATAAACTGTGTTATATTTTAAAATAAATATCTTAAAATAATTATTAAATAACTTAAAGTGTAAAAAACTTATTAAAACTTGATTTTTAAGGCTCATAAACTGTAAACAAAACCCCTAAATTAAAGAGAAAAGAGAACAAAAAGAGCAAGCATGAAATGTGCAGTGGGCAATTGCAAACAAAGTGACAGCAAAAAAACAAGTGAGAAATAATTGTGTTAAAATGTAATATTGTTATCAAATTTTTTTTGTTTTCAAAAAGCTGTGTCATTTTATAGTTTTCCAAGAGATGAAGCTCAAAGGGAGTTATGGCTGATATATTGGAAGCAAACAATTTTGTTTTGAATGGGGAAAAAAAGAAAAATAATTAGCACTTGGGTTCAATATTTATGTAAATCAACTATAAATTAACAATTTCAAATAAAAACAAGTGGAAAATAAAATAATTTTTTAAAATTAGTTATTATCAAACAAATTTAATTTGAAAAAATCGCAATTTGCCCCACTGTCCTGTTTTTACAATAACATAATAGTTCTCCAGCTGAATTTAATTAGCCAATCAGAACACATGTTGAGTGACGTCAGAGTTCCATCATGCGCAGAAAAGTATTTTTATTTCAGCTTGTTGGCGTAATCTTAATTTTATCATTTTTGATTGCAATCATAATAAGAGTTGAAGTTTTTTTCTCATTTACTTCTCATATAATTTTTAAGGAAACCTGCTTAAATACATTCTTTGTGAATTTTAAAAGAGAGAAATTTCCAAACAGCTGTTAGATTTCTGTATGCGCGTTAGTGTTAGTGCATAACAATAACAACATGATGCTTGTTCTTTGTTCTTTTATTTTTATTGATTATGATCACTTGTTTGCAGTTCACTTCTAATGTTTATCCTTTGAAAATAAACATGCAATTGGAACGAAATCACATTAAGTCTGATTAGATTCGTAAGACCAAATATCTTACGGTAGTAAAATGTAAAAAATTATGAAAATTATCACGCATTCCATGAATTAATAAAAAAAGTAAAATTGGGCATGATATGATAAGTAAAATTCTTAATAAAATTTCAGAAATATTGTGACTACTCTTGCAAATACATACATATATTAAACGAAATTAAATGAAGAGTTACAGGATGAAGTTTGTAATAATAAATTCAGAAGGACGTGATAAATACGAATTCCAAGGGTCAAAGGAAAACTAAGAAAAACATTTACATTAAGAATGGAATTTTTTTCCAATAACATTACACCAGCAAAGTTGCCGGCCATTCTGTTGATTTTTTCTTGCCGGCAAAAAATGGTCACTAGGTACGTGCGTACGTATTGTATGTATTTATAAAGAGCTCCGGGGTATTATTTATAATTAACAAGTAAAATCGTTATATTCGATCGAGTCGAATCTTAAATACCCTCCAAATATTTAGTAAGAAAATTTAAAATGTTTAACTGTATTTTGGCGGGGTCGCTCTGGCAACGGCTGTGGGGGAACATTTCACCTTTGTTATAAAACTCTTAAAAATTAAAGCAAAAAAAAATTAAATTTTTTTTTATAGTGTCAGTTAGGGTCAAAGGGGAGGAGAGGATAAGGCAGAGTAGTACCAGGTTACGTCTCAGCTTCGTCATTAAAGCTTAAAAATTTTATTTTTAAGGAATGTAGGTTTAAGTAAAACATTTCTTGAATTTTTACACTATGTACTTTATATAATAACGCCCACTAAAGGGCGTTATTATATAAACAAAAATATTGTTTGTTTATTTTATGGGTCCAAGTTTAACGCGTTGGACCTTCTTTATGCTAGAGTTAATGTCGACGTCGTTGGCGGCGTCTCAACGCCGAAATTGTGATGTTCGGCGTAAAATTTCATTTTGCTGTTAATGTAAACGCCGTCGACGACGTTAACACGCCTCTCTCTCTCTCTCTCTTTTGACTTTTTCTCCCGCATATACTTATCTCTGAGGCTTTTCCACCTAGTGGTGCATTCATGTTCTTAAAAAAAAAATAAACAAATTAAAGATAAATAACTGAAATATGTAGTTTATCAATAATTTTACCTGATATCCCCAAAGCTTTAAAAGCTATATTCTTATAGATCTTGGAGAATTTGTTGTAAAGCACTTCATTTTCACGAACAGCATTTATAAGCTGCTCATCTAATGTGAGATTCGAATTCATTTTAATTAAAATATATGTTTTTGTCTGAGCAACACCGCTACGACGCCGAAAAAGTTGAAACAGATTGAACTTTTTCGGCGTCAAATTTCTTACGGCGTTGAGATTAACTGCTCTCATACAATTTCATACGATTCGACTTTTTTTTACATTTGACGCCGTCGACGACGTCGACATTAACTCTAGCATTAATGTAAAAAATTTCATTTGCTTAACAAAATTACAAAAAAAAAACGTTAGAAATTATGTGGTTTTTCAGAGGTTGGTTCAGTTCTTCTTAGGGGAACTTTTTTCCCTCTTGCCCGATCTAGCCCATCTCCAAATTTTTATGCCAAATTTCAAGAGTCTAGCTCTTTTCGTTTGGACTGAATCGTGATTTCCACAGACGAACGGACATGCTCAAATCGTCTTAGATGTCATCACTAATCAAGAATATATGTATATGTATACTTTATGGGGTTTCAGATGTATATTTCGCTCCGTTAAAAACGTAATGACAAAGTGAATATACCCTCCATATTATTTTTTGGTGGGCAAAAAAAAGTATATATATGCATGTATAAGTAAAATAGAATTAAATGTGTTTTGAAAGAAAAATAATATTAACATTACGTCTGAATCGAACGAATTAATGAATGAGCAAAATCATTCAAAGTGCTTTGCCGTCTAGTTTATTTAAATAAGACTACACATACATACATATGTACCTCCATAGTATATGTTTTTTTTTTTTGCATTTGTTGTTCCAAAGCAATTAGTCACTTTTCCTTTTCATTTCATTTAATTTCTTTATTTAAGTTTAGTGAAACTGTTTTGTATTTCCTTAAAAAATCCACTCGTATTGACTACTGGACCCGGTGTTACAAGTTTTAAAGTAGAAGAAATGTAGTCAAATAAATTTCAATATTTTTCTTTGTATTTGCCGTGCCACTGCGATTGGAACTACTAAAGTTACAAAACAATAAAAATAGAACATCTATGTATCTATGTATGTACTTACGAGTATATAAAGCTAGTAAATATGTACGTGTAGATGTTTTGGATTTGGCTTGATTTTATCACCGAAACTTGTTTTTTAGAGTCATTAAAAAGATCATTATTTAAATACAGTTTACGGCGTGAGATGATGACATCATATTTGCTTTTATTTAAATATTTTATTACTTTTTTCTTGGTTTTTCAGATTGTCGTTATTGTTGCCTTTGGTTTGCTACGAAAATATGTTTTATATTATATACTTACATATATTTATATTTGTTTATGTTGATTTTCTTGTAGGCTGTTTCCTTATGTTGATTAAAAGCAACCTTAAATTATTCTTATTTGCGTAATTTCTTTTAAATTAATAAGATATTATGATGTAGTCGTGCAGTGTGCCCAATGTCAATTTTTGATATTTGCAAGGATGAATACGAATATCCGAAACAATCTTCGCGAATACGAATATTATATGTTAAATTTAATTGCGACTCTAGTATTAACTGCTGCAAAATTAAAAATGAAGAACAATCTCAGGATTCTATAAAAGGTATTTCAAACTTTAATGATCATTAACGCATTACATTTTGTAACGATACAAAACGCAAAATTGTATAATAAATGACATTATAGATTTAAATATGTTATTTTGTGTAGAAAATCGAATTTAAATCAAATTTAGAGGCAAACCAGATGAAGACAATTTTATCCAAATGGTTTTGGTTCTAAAAAAAAAATTAATTAAAATTATGTTGTCTGTCATCAGTCAAAGGCCAAAGTGCGTATGTATAAACACTAACATTAATTTCTCAATCAATAGTAAATTGTCTCAATTAAATATGCATGTCTCAACATATACTAAAATGTGCGTCTTTGAAGAAAGGATTTTTCAGTGCATAATTGAGTCAATCGTTGGTCAGTGCTGTTTACGCTTTCATCATTTAAGCAGGCCGATAATATTTTTTTCCTTTAATTGTGGTCATGACACATGTGTCACCGAAGATAATTAATAAATCCAAATTTTTGCCAAAAAAAATGTTGCAAACGACGGCCATAAACAACACCGTAGAAATTGTTGAAAAGATAAATATTTTTTATGGAAATGAAAATTCACTTCATTTTTGAACAGACCTCGTATAGTAGTTAGAAGTATTGAGTAAATATTTGAATCATTGTTATATTTCGAATTTGGCTAATATAATAATAAGTGTATACAATTTTAAGGTAAAACCTTTTGGCACGATGCTTATTTTTTACGCACATTCTTACAAACGCAGTCAAAACAAAAAGTGTGTTTAATTTTCTTTAGTTCCTTACATGCATGTACGTACAAACAAGTACTAAAAAAATCTGAAACTGTAATAAAAAAATCTCAATATCTAATAAATCTCGGCATTTTGTTGTTGTTGTAAAAACACAATGAATCTACATTAAGATAAGGGATGACAATGGTGATGCAATTCGACTATTTTTGGTACAAATCAACTCTAAAATGTACTCTGGTAACGCATTTGGACTACTTCAAAATTTTTTCAATATAATGTTATTTGCAACCCACACATAGGCCCAATTTTTGCGGATAAGGAGCTGTTAGAAAAGTGGAAATGTATTGCGTAGGAGAGAATACGGTTGCAAGGGGTGTCGGTGAATGTTTGATTTCTAAACCATTTTAGAAATTTGTGTATTCTCGTCATATCAGAGATACTTTTTATAGTAAACATTGGCTGGATCATTATGACCCATAAATTTTTTATTGTTGTGTAATTTTTGTGATCGGTTTGCGACGCAGCTAGAGTTTATCGTATTCACACGTTCGTTTCAGTTGATGGTTGGATGTAGCCAGAGACAGTTGGCCGTCAACTAAAAAAGTTAAATATGACTCAAACTGGGGAAAAGGTGGAGGAGGGGTAGAGCAGAGGAGTACCAGGTTACGTCTCAGCTTCGTAATTTACGCTTAAAAATTTTATATTTAAGGGATGTAGGCTGAAATAATACAATTTGTGAAATTTTTAAACTTTTGCATTTAATAACGCCCACTATAGGGGGCGGGGTCCAAAAATTAATTTGTTTGATTTTATGGCTCCACGTTTAACGCGTTGGGCCTTCTTTGACATAAAAATATATCATTTGCTTAACAAAATTACAAAGAACCTTTAAAAATAATGTTGTTTTCTTAGAGGTTGAGTTAGTTCTTAGGGGAACTCTTCCCTCTTGCCCGATTTAGCCCACTTCCGAACTTGACATGTGCTATCATTCATGATATATTTATACCAAATTTCAAGAGTGTGGCTCTTTTCGTTTGGACTGAATCGTGATTTCCACAGACGGACGGTATGAAATGCTAAGGTCGTCTTAGATTTCATTACTGATCAAGAAAATATATACTTTATGGGGTCTCAGATGGATATTTCGCTGCGTTACAAACGGAATGACAAAGTGAATATACCCTCCCATTCTCTTTTAGAAGGTATAAAAAGAGGTCAGAAAACCAGAAGAATTTTGATAACTATAAAAATAAAAACGTTAGAAACAAAAGCTACAATCCCGATGTCATATTTACTCAAAACAATTTTCTATGAAATGAAGTTGTTTTTTGATGTTGTACTCAGTGTCCTATAGTTTGTGCGCAAAACACAACGTGGTAAAACCAACGTCTTGTACCAACCGCCGCATAGCCTGTGGCTTGCATTAGGATTAAGATTTGTTTGCAGTTTTTTGTTGAAATAGACCGTGAAGAATCCGAACATCAAAGAATATCTTTATTAGAAGAAACCCATTCAGAAAGAAGTGATCCTATAGACGAAAGCATAGAGGGGGATCATATTAGTGTGTGCAATGGTTTTTTTGTTTTTTATTTAATGAATTAAAGAGCTATAAACAGTTTAAATAATCTTTTATTGCACATTACGAAGAGTTCGAAGAGTCATGTATGTATTGGTTATAGATACATTTATAACCTTTTAAAAACTAAGAAATATACAATGACACAAAAGCTTAGGGGCCCTCTGTACCCTGCCTCGTTAATAGCACGAATTGAAGGTGCTAGCACTTTGATACAATAATTACAAAAGCAATCAAAGCCAACTCAGGAAATTTAATTTGGCTTTGTATATATTGTAGAATTACAAACCGTAAGCTATTTAATTTTATTTTATTTTACATTGATTTGTTTTTAATTTAATGTTTTCGCCAATATTTAGTTTCTTAGTATTTTATTTGCAATTTGCTCTGATTTTACTTACTATAACATGAACAATACTTACAACAGGTTATTGTTCTCTTTTTATAATGTCCTATTCACAATGTTGTGCAAATAGTCTTGCATTTGCAAATTGAGAGAGTATTTGAGAGCATGTTTAATGTATTTTATTCGTGTAGAGTACAATTATTTTGCAAATGGAATTATGCAAGACCATTTGCACGAGATTGTGAATATGGCTAATATTTTGATTGTACAAATGTCAAGCTGTATACATATACGATCTCTTTTTCAAATCTTGTTACTACATACAATTTGAAAAGTAATTATCAAAAATGGGTAATTTTGATCTCGTTTGTTTTTGTGTACATTATTTTACACAATCCATTCATATGTAAATATGTATGTATGCCAGTGTTGCTAATCTGTGTGTAATTTCTATTTGCATATGGAGCCCGTGTGTAATTTAAGTTAAATTTTTTCATTTACAAACACTGTTCTTTTGTCAGTTATTTTCACTAACGTGTAAAGAAGCCTTATATATATATATATATATATATATATATATATATATATATATATATATATATATATTCGTCCAATCCTTTCTAAATTTAGCAATTAGCCTAGTACTCTGTTCGAATTCGTGGAAAATGTCGGGCAACATTAATTATTTCACTTGGAAAATATGACATTTAAAATGTGGTGTCTGAGTTAGTTTTTAATTAATTTCTTTTATGGATTTATGACCAGCTGTCAAAATTCCGTATGAAATAAAGAACATTTGCTTTATTTCACAGCTTTGTTAAAATGTTGCCCGAAACGGGAGTATTTGGCTCAAAGTTTTTAGTCTAAAAAATTCTTTTGGGTGAAAAACTGTTTCAAAATATGCAAAAATTTCTTTTAGTCCTAGCTTTCTCAAATGCGTCCGCAGAAACACTATTTAGCAATTTAAGAAATTGCAAATCAAACTTGAGAAATAGTTTATCTTTGGAAACAATTCTTTTTTTTTTAGAAAAAAAAAACTAATTAGAAGAAATGGAAATAAAAAAAGATGTATTAGAAACCAAATAGGAATCAATGATGTTATTATATGTGAGATACAAAGTATATAAACAATTCTAAAATAAATGCTTTTAGATATAAAAAGTTAACAAAAATATTAACACAATATGTAAGTAATATATATGTATATATGTATATATATATATATATATATTTATATATATATATATATATATATATATATATATATATATATATGTATATATATATATATATATATATATTTTTTTTTTTTCTTTTAAATCGCTTATTCAACATATTGTCGCAATTAAATTAGTGCATTTTGTTTGTTAGTAGACTACTGATGATTTGGTGTAAGAACCAATCAAATGCAGGCATATAGTCATACTTGACCACATAACAAACAAAACGTACTATATATGTATATATATATATATATATATATATATATATATATGTATATATATATATATATATATATATATATATATTTATATCTGCTTACGTATTTATATCTGAAAACATTTATTTATAAATAAATTTTATGTATATATAAATTTTATATATATGTATGTATATATACATATATATATATATATATATATATATATATATATATATATATATATAATATATGTATATATATATATATATGTATATATAATATATGTATATATATATGTATATATAATATATTTATATATATATATATATATATATATATATATATATATATATAAATATATATAATATATATAATATATATATATATATATATATATATACATATATATATATATATATATATATATATATAAATATATATAATATATGTATATATATATATATATATATATATATATATATATATATATATAAATATATATAATATATGTATATATACATATATATATATATATATATATATATATATATATATATATATATATATGTAATTGTAAACTATTTATTTACTTTTTAGTATGTGCTTTTGAATTATCATTATTTTTTGTTTATTTTATTTTTTATTATTATTTATATTGAAATAAATAAGTTTTTTAAATCATGTAAGTTCTTTTTCAAACTTCGGATCCGCACTGGGGTAATTTCACAATTCTTCATTGACAACACTAATGTATGTACATATCGATGGCTTAATAAATGGTGTTTTTATAAGAGCTTGCTGATTTGAAATTTAAATAAAACACATGC